>JACXGI010001133.1:8937-75179 GCA_016801175.1 Esox masquinongy
ACACACACACACACACACACACACACACACACACACACACACACACACACACACACACACACACACATCAACCTCCACTCACCAATCTGGGTCCAAGCTTAAATTAAGTATGTGCACAGTCACAGTGGCTGAATTGCAAATCCATAGTGACTTTTCACAGTGGTAGCACAGCCAAATGAAAATGCATTGATTCGTGCCATTGAAGCTGATTACACACTTGTTAAATTCCCAACTCCTTCTTCGTTACCCCCAACAATAATGTTCAATATCAGAACCTCTTGATAGATGTCGTGGCTCGTCAGTGGTTTTATTAGGCAAGCTATAAAACAGGATGACATTTCCGCTGAGAACATAATGGCTGCACATTGGCACCACAGTACCTGAGTCAGGCCATCCTGCTCTTCCATATGAGTAATTCCAGGGTTACATTATATGAGTTTACACCAAACAAAAAACACTGCTTGTAATGTTAAACTGTTAAACAACTCTATGCACAGACACTTTAAAAACTCCCACTGATTTTACAAAAACAGTTAAAAAAGTTACATTTTAAAACATTGTAAAACAGTAGAGTACAGTTAAGCACAGCACAGTACAGGGCAGTACATTAGAGTATAGTTATGCACAGTACAGTAGAGTACAGTTAAGCACAGTACAGTACCATTGAGTACAGTTAAACACAGTATAGAACAGCAGAGTATAGTTAAACACAGTACAGTACAGTAGAGTATAGTTAAACACAGTACAGTACAGTAGAGTACAGTTAAGCACAATATAGAACAGCAGAGTATAGTTAAACACAGTATAGTACAGTAGAGTACAGTTAAGCACAAAATAGAACAGCAGAGTATAGTTAAACACAGTATAGTACAGTAGAGTACAGTTAAACACAGTACAGTCTTTCAAAAGTATCAATCAATCAAATGTATTTAATAAAGCCTTTTTTATATCAGCAGTTGTCATACAGTGTGTTTACAGAAATCCAGCCTAGAATCCCCATTGCTTTGTAAGAACTTGGGACTAAGACAGGGGGTCTGGATACACTGTCGTCCACTCTTAAGAGTCCTAGTAGCTAGAAGGCGTCCTTCTCTGGGTTCGGGCTAGTAATGATAGATAACAGAGACTGTAATCTGAGATACTATCTGAGTACTGGTAATGTAACATATTACAGTACAATTTTGTTTGTAATCCATTACTCCCCAAATCTGGCCCCAGGCTAATTATCTCAGCAGATAGATAATGCTCATAGCACATCGTTCCCCTGACTGTCTGGCGTATCCAAACACACATCCCTGCAAGACAGTCATTCTGGGACACGCTGTCTACCATCCTCCATAGAGACATCTGCTTGTGTTCTTGCATGGGTGTATCAGATATTTGAGTGGAATAGAAGGAATTAATGTTGAAAACGACCATGGCAAAGCAACCATTTTGCGCTGGAGTTCAAGGTTGTACCACATACAAAATCCCAAATCAACCCCTGCATACTGATATATTGGTAATAGTTTAAGATAGCTAGCAGTCAGTCGTTCAATTATGTTGTTGTAACTTGCCAAAGAACAAAGTAAGAGGAAGTCAGGGATAACAGGTACAAGCAGTCCTAAAATGGTCTGTTCCCATTTTGAAAAAAAATGGGAACATTCTTTCAATTTGGTATGTTCTTGAATGCAAATGAAGAATGGCAGATGCAGGAGTAACGATGTAAAGAATCAAGAACTTGCTATTAGGGGCAATTCAAACTTGGTAAAGCGTAGCACTAGGTGGGGACTGGCATCGTAAACAAGGATTCACTTCTCTTTCTAGCTACTTCCTACGCCTACAAGCTAACCTCCCAAGTGACCGTGACCTCCCACACTAATCTGACTGACTTCCTGGTTAGATGTGTAAGCACAATGGATTGGGGAAGACAACCCTGGAAGAAGAGATGCAGAAAACTTCAACTCTCCCAAACCCACAGTAAAGTGATGAGAGGAACTATGTTTGGTAAGAGAATTGTTGTTAAATATCCCCCAGGTTATTCTGTGATCATGGTTTCCAAAACCCTTTTAGCTATGATATGACACATTGACATATAAACATTTCTATTTCATGTTATTGGTAACATGAACATTTGGAGTTCAGAGTTCATAATGACACCCAAAACAAGCTTAACTGTCTTACGTTTTCATGGAGCACAGCAGCACCTACAGTGTAGCATATTTTCTATCAATCCTCCTTGCAAATCTAATTCCTATCGCCTCTCAGACTGGCATTGAAAGGTTTTGTTGGCTACTGTCAGAATGTTTAAGATGTGATAGGAATCCAGTTTATCCAATCAGCATGTGTTTTAGGTGTGACTTTAGAGCCTGAGTGCCCAGATTGCCTCCCGCTGGGGCCATATGTCCAGCCCCAGCAGCCCGAAACTCTTTGTGGCCTGGTCTGCAAAAAATTTACTCAACTTTAGTGTTCTCTACTACTGGTCACTGTACTGTACTGTGTTCCATTCTTCTAATACACAGTACAGTTAAGGTTCTGTCATCCAGTCAATCAAAAAAAATGTTAGCTCCTATACGATACAGGAACAAATTGGTGCAAATCAGTTTAATTAGTGTAATGAATCCATGAGATTCAATATAATAAAACTCTAAGATTTGTTGCCTAAACACATTCACTTTCCAGTCAAAATGTAAATCTTTTTGTGAGTGCTTGATCTGGAACTGTGTCTCCTTGAGGTGTGTGAATTTACATATCTGAACTTTTAAACCAAGTAACAATGCATATAAGTAACTTTACAGTAGAACCACAATCTGAAGGCTAAGTATTGTCGGTGTGTGAACAGGGGCAAGAGGGAGGCTGTGGAGTTTTTTTTTAGATACTCTTTAAAGTAGGGTTTCTGAGAGACTCTGCTGTCCTATCTTCAAGCAGAAGTGGGTTGCACCATTGGGGAGACCCGATGTGGCAGAACAAAGAGTCAGAGTAGGGATGTAGGAATTGAGCATTGCCTGAAGGGAGGGGCAGTTCCCGTCACTGCTTTGTTGACCATCACCGTGGTCTTAAGTGAATGTGAGCTTAGACTACAAGCCAGCGGAGTGTGTGCATTTGGCGAGGTGACATGGGAAAACGTGATGAGGTTGAACACGAGAAGAGCTTCGGCGTTCTGAATAGGCTGCGAGGGTTAAATGGCACAACCAACCAAAAGTGAGTTGCAGCAGTCCAGACATGAAATGACAAGTGCCTGGACTTGTACCTGCACCGCTTCCTGCACGCGGTAAGGTCGTGCTCTCCGGATGTTGTTGAGTGTGAATGGGCAGGAGCGAGTCACAGCCTTGATGTTTGTGTAGAATGACAGTGTGTTGGGGTCACGCCAAGGTTCTTCTATCTCTCCCTCAAACACAAACATACACAGGCATGCCCTTTTACCTATCCGTTGTCATTCAAACCCCAGTTTAAACCCTAAGCCTGATCTCAACCGTAAAATAGCCGTTATTCCGAGTGAGGACCGGCCAACTATTCTTATTTGCCATTAGTTACTACACCTGGGACTTCTGGTCCCCACAAGTATGGTCATTAGTGTGGACGCTCTCTGACTGCCCGGGCCACACTGGGGGGCACGGTGAATGATGTCTGCACTTGATGCGGTACAGCATGTGAACACATCTGGCGAAGTGGCTCAGCCTCTGACCTTTACTGACATACAGCCGGAGAACAGCACTGTCCTGCCCTCAGGCTCAAGCGCTGATGAAAAACCACCAGCAGCCAACAGTGATAAAAAATGTAAGCATTGTAAATTGAATAGATAAGGGCATCCACTGAATAAATGATGGCCTGTCCTAGCTGCAGAGGATGTGTGTGTGTGTGTGTGTGTTGGTGGGAGACAGGTGGTAATGAGGCTATGACAGAGGATAGATGCGGCCACAGGAACGCCTGCAGTCCTGCCCTTCTGTCTTTTCATGTCCCTCTCTCTTTATATCTCTCTGTTTCTCTCTAACCCCCCTCTATGTGATGAACACAGCCTTAAGAGATTGATGGCCTGGGCTGAATTAGCCATCGAAGAGGTGACCGGCTGGACGTTTTTGGCCGGTTGAGGCTCAAGGGTCTCCCGAGGATCCCCCGGGCTTTCCTGTTGCCCTGCACTCAGGGCCGTTGGTTTTACCTTCCTTCTCTCGGCACGCACGCATCCTCCACTCCCAATCTTGATCGTGGATTACATACATCGATCAACTCGGTTGGCTGGAACATAGAGTAGCTTCCATGCTTTTGTTGATCATGCGAAGAAGGCACGAAATGCTAAAAAGCCTGGTTGACTTGGCCTGATTGGCATGGAGGAATGTAAAAGGACATGTACTTTGAGATGTGGACAAAGTCTGACAGGGATTTTAATAGCTTGAGCAGGATGTGAATAGACAGAGTGTTTCCATGTGAAAAGCCCAAGAGCACCAAACTGTAAAGTTCAAGTTTGATGTGAAATGAAAGCTAAGAGTTTCTAATTTTTAGAAGTTAGCGAATATACAATTTTCAAACTGTTTCATTCTAATATTAGAAATGGGCAAAGGCATCTTAGAAATACTTCAATGCAGTTATGTGTAAGAAAAGACACTTTCTAACTTGGGATACATTCTGGATCTATAAACTAGACAGTATTTCAGGCCTA
Source organism: Esox masquinongy (assembly GCA_016801175.1). Taxonomy (NCBI): domain Eukaryota; kingdom Metazoa; phylum Chordata; class Actinopteri; order Esociformes; family Esocidae; genus Esox; species Esox masquinongy. Next base: position 13,568 of record JACXGI010001133.1, read on the forward strand.
CAATAAAGAGTGCATTTCAGGCCTATTAACAAGAGTGCATTAAAAGACAATAGAGGAAAGTACAGCCATAAACAAAAGTATTGGCAACCTTGAATTTCACCAAAACCAAAAGTCTGAATAATTCACTAAATCTTAGCTTACTCCTCAATGAAATCCTAAAATGGCCCGGACAATATTATTAGCACCTTCTAGAAGTAGTTGGAAAATATTTTATTTCAAGCAGGTAATTCTCCTATACTTTGTAATTTAACTCACCTGTGACTTTAATACTGCAGTCGCCTGCAATATAAAAATCACTCACTCAACCTGTTTGAATCGAGAAAATTACTAATTTTTCTGTTTTGTGTCAGTGTGTGTACCACAATGAACATGGAGAAAAGTAACCAGAAAATGATTTGAGGAGGTTAGACAGATGATTGTAGCCAAGCTTGGACATTCTCAAGGCTACATGTCCATCTCAGAGATATTGCTGCCCCCCCCCCTTCAGGCCAGTGCCAATGTGGTCAATCTCGCTGCACGTGGCCGCAAGAGAAAACATAATGTAAGACCGCAGCAAAGGTTTGTTCAGATTATGTAGAATGTGAAAAATAAAATGTTGTTATTTGTTCTGTATTAAAATATAAAACCAATAATAATTTATTGCATAATGATTCACCCCCTTTGCTATAACACACCAAAATGAGCTGTGATACAGCCAATTCATTAAAATAGTTTGAATAGAATAGAATGAATAGAGTATAGTTGAATAGAGTCCAGAAGGGATGGAATTTTGTGATTCTAGGGACAAGGCCACTAGGCCTTAATGGAGTGTCTAATTTTCCACTGCACTGAGGCTAATCAAGCAACATTAAGTCAAACAAAACAAAAGCATCTACTGTAGAAAAGTGATTAAATAAAGCTTGTATGTGGCCCCCTGCTTTAGTGATTAAGAAATGATGGCCCACATTCTGTCCCTCTTCAACCTTGCTTGTTTGTCCTTAAACTAACATTTAGTCCACCAGCCACTGTTGCAGGTAGAAAAATTACCAGACACAAATATTGTCCCCAATTACACCATAAAACACATAACTGATGAGTATACTGAGAAACGTTTAATAAAATACACATATACACCGATCAGCCATAACATTATGACCACTGAGAGGTCAAGTGAATAACACTAATAATCTCGTTATCATGGCACCTGTCAGTGGGTGGGATATATTAGGCAGTAAGTGAACATTCTGTCCTCAAAGCTGATGTGTTAGAAGCAGGAAAAATGGGCAAGCGTAAGGATCTGAGCGACTTTGACAAGGGCCAAATTGTGATGGCTAGATGACTGGGTCAGGGCATCTCCAAAACTACAGCCCTTGTGGGGTTTTCCTGGTCTGCAGTGGTCAGTACCTATCAAAAGTTGTCCAAGGAAGGAAAAGCGCTGAACCGGCAACAGGGTCATGGGTGGCCAAGGCTCATTGATGCACGTGGGGAGCGAAGGCTGGCCCGTGTGGTCCGATCCAACAGATGAGTTACTGTTGCTCAAATTGCTGAAAAAGTTAATGCTGGTACTGATTGAAAGGTGTCAGAACACACAGTGCATCGCAGTTTGTTGCATATGGGGCTGCGTAGCCGCAGAAAAGTCAGGGTGTCCATGCTGACCCCTGTCCACTGCCGGAAGCGCCTACAATGGGCACTTGAGCATCAGAACTGGACCACGGAGCAACAGAAGAAGGTGGCCTGGTCTGATTAATCAAGCTTTCTTTTACACTGCGTGGGCTGAAAACCATTGTATGGAAACAAACTTTGTCGCTGCATCCACAAATGTAAAAAACTCTACCATGCAAAGAAGAAGCCATATATAAACAAGATCCAGAAACGCCGCCACCTTCTCTTGGCCCAAGCTAATTTTAGATGGACTGAGGCGAAGTGGAAAACTGTCCTGTGGTCTGACGAATCAAAATTTTCAATTATTTTTGAAATTGTGGATGCCACCATCCAGCTTGTTATCAGCGCACATTTCAAAAGCCAGCATCCATGATGGTATGGGGGTACATTTGTGCACATGTGTGTCAAAATTTGCTGGTTGTCATGGAAGTAGTCGAAGGCAGACAGATGACATCCAAAGAAACATGTAGGTATAATGCAAGAGACAAAGGCAACATTGTCCAGAGACAAACAATAACCGACACCAGAAGAAAGGAAACAGCAAATTAACTAGGGTCCCCAATTAGAGGCAACGCAGGGAAGCTGCCTCTAACTGGGGATAACTGAAATAAAAGCACAGAGATGCATAGAGCCTCTGTCAGGCCCTCTGTCAGGCCCTGACTATGACCCCTAGACACCCATAGAGATGCCCAGAGGCCTCACTATAGTCAGGACACGACAGTTGCTGGTATCAAATTCAAAATGTATTTTTCCAAAAACAATAACATTTCTCAGTTTCAAACATTTGATATGTTGTCTTTGTACTATTTTCAATTAAATATAGGCATAAACGATTTGAACATCATTGCATTTTTGGAAAACAGGGTTGTTGTAAGAAGTAATTTGGCATATTGCTCAGTTGAGTCACAAATGTTCTGCTGCCACTTTAAGGGCAGAAGGTTACCGTGGTAATGAATATCTCCAAATGCAGAAGGTTACCGTGGTAATGAAATGAATGTCCCCCAGCACACAGTTATGTCCATTATTAAGAAATGGAGGGAATATGGCACAGCTATGAACCTGTCTAGAATAGGTCATCCAAAATAGTGAGTATCCAGGCACTAGTCAGTGAAGCCATCAAGAGGCCTACACTGTACAATACATTAGCCTGGGTGGTTCACAAAAGTGACCATTGTTGAAAAAAACACATCAAATCTCAGCAGGAGGTTGTCAGAAAGCATGTGGGAGACTCTAAGCACATACAGCCAAAACCACACCGGAGTAGCTTAAAAACAAAAAGGTCAATGTCCTAGAGTGGCCCAGTCAAAGCCTGGACCTTAATAGAACTGAGAATATGTCAAAAAAAAATTCTGTTCACCAAAGGTGCACATCCAACTTGATGGAGTTTGAGCAATTCTGTAAAGAAGAATGGGCAAAAATTGCTGTGTGCAGGGGTTAAAAGCTGGTATAGACTTACCAAAATAAACTCAATGGCTAATTGCTGCCAAAGGTGCCTCTACCAAAACCTGAGTAAAAGGGGTGAATCCTTATGCAATCAATTATCTTCTTTTTTGTATCTGTAGTTCATTCAGAACAATTAGCAGATTTTATTTTTCACTTTGATATTATGGAAATATATTGTGTTGATCAGTGCCAAAACTAAATGAAATCCATTTTGATTTCATGTTTTAACACAATGAAATTTGAATAGGGGGTGAATATTTTTGAGAGTCACTGTGTACACAAATTAGAGCTTTTTGGTAATGACTATCCCGATGTTAACAGAAAACAATCAAGCCTTAAAAGGAAAAGTACAACTTCCCCACAGACAAACATGGAGGAGGATTCGGGAGGTTTTTGGGGTTGCCTGCTCTGTCTGAATGGAGTAGGATAAAATACTGGTCTGTTCAGAAGTTGCCAGAGTCCAGATGTAAATCCCATTTAAAACCTGTGAGATCTGAAAATTGCACACTGTACAATAGTGCATTTCAGTACCAAGGACAGCAACACAAAGCGCAAATTTAGTTCACTGTCTAAAAATACCCATAGAGTCGAAGGTTAAACAGCAAAACCCTTTTAGTGAGCAGCAAAGCCATTATAGAACTCATGCAGGCCCAAAGTACAAGTTAGCACCTAAGACATTCAAGACTTAATCCCTTACATATTATGTCTGTTGTTTGTGATCTCAGTTTACAGCACAGACTTTATCACCGCCCATCAGAACTGCCTGAACCCCAAGCAATATTCTCTTAACCCCTGACAAAATAACCAAAAAAACACTTTTGGAGGTGAAAAAAAAAATCCTGTGGTCTTCTGAAATGGGTATTTGTATGGTGCTCACTGGCTGAAAAACTATTTTGTGGATTAGGACGTTTTACTTGTGCTCTAAGTGCCAACAATGCAAAAACAGTGGAATCATTAAGCAAAGAGTCTCTCCACCGCAAAAGGAGAAAAAAAATCTGAATAGTTAAAATGAGGAAAAAGGACAGTTTCCCTGAGGGGTCTCTGCAGAGGAGAAACTTTCTATCAGCTCTCTGCGAGCTGTATTTACCCATCACAAAACAATCCTGCTGGCTACAGCACCAACATAAAGCCTCATTTAAAGCAACTGCAGCGGCTGCTTTGTTCCAGAGCTGTGTCGATGATAGCAAACCCCAATAGCAAAAGTATCTCCATTTCTCAAGACTAACTAGATAGTGGCATATCATGAGGTGCAAGTGCAGTAATCCAAAACAAATAGTTATTTTAAAGGAAGTCACTTCATCACTTCCTAACGCCCCACGAGGCCAAGGGAAATGTTTGAGCTCTGGGAGCGCGGCGCCGCCGTGGTGGAGCCTGTGCCTGCTCGCCTGCCACACGGCAGACATATGTTGATTAGAGAAAAAAGCGCTAGCTGGCGTTTCCTATCGAAACAAGTGGCCCTCCCAATAATCAAAAGAAAAGCATGTTGGCTGGGGGTAATAGGCCCACAATAACAGTGCAGGGATATAATTCACTCCACACCCCGCCCGGTTCACAAATCCTGTCCGGTTTAGTGAGGCGGATGGACAGAGACAGACAGGGGATACAGGGACAGGGGGATTAGGACTGGTAATTATCCTTCTCCCTGTCAGACAGCCCAGGCAAAACAGAACCAGAGCCAGGCAGCAGTATAAGAGGCATATTAGGATTCAAAGTCATGGCCTCCCTGAGATTCCTCCCAGGGGCTCAGCCACAGAACATCAAGGAGACTGGCTGAAATGAACACTCTTAGAAAAAGGGTTCTTTGCGGAGGGACAGGGTTCTACCAAGAACCGTTTTGATCTGAGGAACACTTTGTAAAAAACAAAGGTCTGTAAAACCTTTAACAGCTGAAGAACAGTTTTGGTAAGAAAGTCTTCTTCGACGGATTTTGAAAAGCAAAGCTCTTTGGAGAGTAACAGTTTTATATAGAACCATATTTAATATTTTTAACATGTTCTAGTGCAGGGTCATTTTAAGAATATATTTTTGGTCATCAACAAAAAATAAATAAATAAAAAAACACATATCTAAAAATAATGAGGGAATATACATAGGAGGGAAATAAACATGTATATGAAGGTTTGGCAATTCAGCCGCTGTATCCATCGGGAAACTCCTTGGTGAGTATGATTTCAAAAGACTGCGGTGTCATGCAACTGTCATTTGCAGTTTGTTCCAGTCAGTGGCGGTGGAGAACTGGAATGAATGACTGCAGAAGAAAGTGTCAGTTTTAGGAGTGACCAGAGTGAGAAATCTACCAGACTCCAGGTTACTATGAAAAAAAATCACATGGTAATAAGGAATGAGCTGAGGTGAAAGGTATTTGCAAATAAGTTGTTATCAGTTTGTCTGGGGAGGAAGGGCGAGTTTATAGGAGAGACAGCACAGTATTGAGTGAAGGGCCAGTTGTATACGGCATGGTGTTGACTGCACAAAGGTGGCTGAGGGAGTTACCAGGGGCAAACTCAATATTACTTCTACAGAAAGAATAGAGTCAACACAATAATAGAACCCTGAGGAACCACCAAATGTGTAGACAGCAGGCCCACAGTTTTGTGAGAAATACAGTAGTTTTCAAAGCAGGTTAGAGTCCTCTGAGAACCTGCGTCTATTAATTAGAATGTGATAGTTAACCGAATAGATGGTTTTAGCCAAGTCAATAAAAAGAGCTGCACAACTGCTTGTTGTCTAAACCAGATATTATGTTCTGTAGTTCAGAGCCTTCAGTGATGCTGACATACACCAATGGCCAGCTATAAAGCCTGACCGCACCGAAGTTAAAGGACAACTTGGACACATTGTTATCCTTACGGGAAAATCATTCTTCTTGACAAGTCCCACCTTGCATCCCCCCTAAGAGAGCAGTGCATCCCCCTCCACAAAAAAACCTGCTGTACACCTGAACCTAATTTTGGCTGGGATTGTGATTGCAGGAAAGATACCTGGGAAAGGGTGAGTTGATTTCTAGATGAGATCACTTTTTTAAATGTTATTTTTTTATGAGTTTGGCAATTTCCATTGCGTGATCATGGGAGCAGATGATTCCCGTCCTCTTTTTTTCATTCCCTCCCTCCTTATCATTGCTGTGTCCTTCCTCTTTAACCACCTCTCCCACCTCCACCTCACACTGTTCTCCCGCCTCCCTGCTTCTTCCCCTCCATACATCCTGCTCCCTTTCTCCTTCCATTCTTTCCCTTCCTCCTTCTTTCATCTCTCTTTCTCCCTCTCCCACCCTCTCTCTCACCTCCAGGTTAGTGACAAGTAGATATGCATCAGGAATATTGATGCATAAGTCCATAAATTGAATTCAGGGATAGACAGTTGGTGATGAGGCAGCTTTGGAATGAGACTAAGCCAGACAGTTTATAGTTTGTTTATGAGTCCGATTTCTTTTTACTGATATCATCTTCAAAATTCCAGTCGGCAAGTTTCTAAAACTGCAAAATAATTTTGTTATATGTAGGTAAAAATGCTTTTGGATCAATTTACTTTCAATTGAATACAACAGGCCATTCTTTGGTATACAGTATATTTGTAACACCTTGAAAACACCTCTAAGACCCCAAACAGTCTCTATATCACAAAGGTTTTACAGATGATTTGTGTAACTGCAGGAAGATAATGAATAGTTGATTTTCACTGTCATACATGTTTTAAATGGTCACCAAATCAATTGGTCGAGAGAAATATCAACTACCAAGATGTTAGCATTTTTCTGTGACAGCCATATGTCAAAATCCAATTTCAGGGCCCTGAAGGTATTTGGATAACATTTCTTCACAGGTGTTTCAGGTTACATAAGGGAATTAAGTGCAAACATAATAAAGCTGTCATTGTCCAGGCTTGATTCTAGTTTTTGTGTTTGCCTTTGGAGTCTGTTATTGGTGTCTGGCAAAATATCATGAATGAGCCAAATTCTTAGGTTTGCCACAAAAAAAAAAAAAACTGTTTGTAACAAAATTTAAATTAAACAAAGCAGTGGATGATCTTTGCATTGGATTTTGTAATATAAATTGTTTGACAAATCATGAACTTTCTCTTGCGGTAGACTTTAACAGAAGGACTACAAAGACTACAATGCCAGACGCAAACCAGTAAAAGATTCATCAGATTTCTATAAAAAGGTGTTGTGGTCAGATGGGACAGATTAACAGAGTGATGGCAAGAGGAAGAGAGGGGTATACCACCTCGTCTGCATAATATGGTGTTAAGGCTTGGGCATGTGTTGCTGCCACGGTAAGTCACTCACTTGTCTTCATTGATGTTGGTAAATGCTGATGGCAGCAACAGAATGAATTCTGAAGCGTTCAGAAACTCATTGCTAAAGTACAAGCAAATAATTCATGGTATAGTGCTTCATCATACAGCATTAGAATGTCCCCAAACATACTACCATAACAAATAGGATTTTTTAGGATAGGTTTTGCAGTTACAAAAAGTATAACATTTTTGACTGGCCAAATCCATGTCCAGATTTAAATTAATTTGAATATATCCCAAACATTTCGGAGGGGACTGTATTTAATTTAAATTATTCTACTTACTGAAATTTATTTCGTTTTGGGGCAAAAGGGTTGTAAGGGGTTCATTGTTCATTGACAGAGCATTTGTCTGTCAGGTGTGTAGCTATGAAGGCATTCATAAAAAAAAAAGTTTAGTTTTTTGTAGTTGCATAATACATGTAGTTTCCCCACCCAAAGGGAAGATCATGTTGCAAGTGTTATTTCTGTAATTGTTTTTAGACCCATTTAAATCTCAACACCATCTCAAATACAATAATTTGACCAATGCACTTACGATGTACTTTTGATATTGGCACCTATCAACACATAATATTGTTTTTCACTAAAGTTCTTTGAGTATTTACATAGTATTTCACAATGCAAGGAGCAGCAATGCACTAACTGACTATTTTCTGATACCTTATGAGCTCATTTCACACATTGCATGCGTAGATGCAAGAAAAATAGACTTGCTTTCTATTTCTGCATACCATGCTCGCGGCCCATCGGTTCTCTCTCATTCACCACCATGCATTCACATTCCAGTTTGAACAAACACGTAAAAATAAAAGTGTGTCAGGTGTTTCAGGCTTTATGTGTCAGTGCTCTTTGTGCATATCCATGTGTGAATATGGATATGTGTGTGTGTGGGGGGGTGTTAGATAGGAGGAGGAGAGATGAGCAGGGAGGGCTGAAAGAGAGGAGTGAGAGAGAAAGGATTAAGGAGGGAAGACAGAGATATAGGAGCAAGGAAAAGGATAGAAGCAGCGACAAGAAGGAGAAAACGCAATCCAGGATCCTTTGCCTGTCCCCATCACTCAGTAGCTCTGTTGTGATCGTGTGAGGCAAGCCTGCTAAAACAAAACCAGACAGAAAATATTACTATGCAAACTTAAAGAAGCGTTATTTCAATGCAACGTTATGTAGATCTGTTTTACATTTCACTGTTTGCATTTGCCAATCAGCTGTTCAGAGTGAGATCATATTGCTTTTTGGGAATGTCAGAATTTAATCATATACAAATCTGTTTATACCACATTAGCATTGTATTTAATTTGCTAAAAAGGTATTTTAAATAGCTATGTATATTTTTGATTGAGACCCAACATCACTTTGTCCATACTTCATTTGAAGCCCCCTTTAACATTTGAACTGTATTTCTGTGTGTGTGTGTGTGTGTGTGTGTGTGTGTGTGTGTGTGTATTTACACATACTGTGCATTGGAACAATTGTAAATCAATTGTGAAAGGAGTTTGAGTTTGTTACAAAACTGTATGAATTGGCATATTAGCATTTTGCTGTCAAGTCAGTTGTAAATGTTGATGCATCGACCGACCACTGAATTCAGCTGTATCCTTTGAAAAGACATGATTGCTTATGCATTGGTCATGAAAAAACATTTGGTTCGCAGCCTTTATCATTCTGGTTTTGGCGCTCTCTGTTGGTTTATGTATGGTGAATTTACGCTTTTACTTTCAACATCACACTGAATAATTACATTTTAAAAACATTAATTAAATTGTAATCATTTTAAACACCGAACCAAAGGTAATCTAAGCTAACTATGCTGGGGAAGGTTTGCTACTTGATAAACATTGGAATTAGCTGTCATACTCGGTAAAGCCCAGGAACCATTCACTGAATTCGGATTCAACGTGGGGATGTGTCAAGGAGTCACTGTCAAAAGAGACAGTATATGCATGAATTTCCAGACTGAGGAAGTGGGAGAGGGAAGGGAGAAATACATCATAGGATGGTGTTCAGAATCAGGAAGAAAGTTAAGTAGGAGGGGAACGTGAAAAAGCGTGAAAAGAGAGATAAGGGGAGAGTGAGAAAGGGGAAGAATGGGAAAGTAATGGAGAGGATAAAGGTGGGTGGTGGAAATAGACATGGGTTTGGACAACAAATAGAGCAGGAAGAGAGGTGCAAAGACACTGACTTGGACTGGCCTGGGGAAAGAAGAGATGGGAGGCGTAGAGGCAAATAGAGAGAATGGGAGGCAAAAAGAAGGAAATGAGAAGGCAGGATAGAAATACGGCTGAGAAGAAAAACATGGAGATGGTAATCTTCCCCCCACTGAATTTCACCTTCACTTTATGGTCATGTCCTTGAAGCATTTCCCAAGTTTTAATATATTGATGCGAAACTTAATAGATTTTATTTTTTTATTTTGTTTTATTTTTACATTTATGTCATATAGCGGACAGTCTTTTCCAGAACGATTTACAGGAACAATTAAGGTTAACTACAGTACCTTGCTCAGGGGTCACAGTAGTTTTTTCAAAAGCTGGGGAATACAAACCAGCAACATTTCGATCACTAGTCAGACGCTCTAACTTCTAGGTATCTGTTGCAATATCTTTTAAATCATAACTACTGACGATTTTAAATTATCAAGGATCCTGATTATTTTTTGGAGGTGATAATGAGCTATAAAGGTGCGTGGATCGAGACAAATTTTTACTTCTTTTACTCTGTATTCCAGCATTTTGGAGTTTAAATTAAACAATTCATCCAGCTGCTTCTGTCAGCAGTTACATCAAGTGAGCCAGTTCCAGTTTCAGACTTATTGTACATGCCCAAAACCTTATTCACAGCAACAACCTGGAAGCAATTAACTGGACATCATTTTAAGAGAAAATATGCTGTCGTGCTAAATATTCTGGGATCTCAAAACCTAACTTGTATTGACACCTCATTGGTTTTCAAGCTGTCAGACACCAGTAACAGACTACAAATGCATTTGTGTAAAAATAGGAGAAATGATTTGGGATTAGACACTCAGCAGCAGTTTTTAAAACATTGGTCCAATTTGAATGTAGTCACTGTGTACGTATCACTATTTGATAATAGAAATAGCATAGAGATGTATTTGTGAACACATGGCGCAAATCATATGAGTCAGATTTGCTTGGGCAGCCTTAAGTGAGTAGAAATGTGTTTGAAGCGTACATTTGGAAGGGTACTGTGCCCAAACATGCACCATATGGCTGCAGTTAGTCTTCCGGCTATCATTTTTTATGCACAAACAACAACTGTACTCGTGATGAGATGTCAATTCTAAACAAATCCCCTTTGATAAAATAAAGGATGTTTTCCCAAAGATGGATCATCAATTTCAATGTTGCCAAAATAGCTTTTTAATGACTGGGAGAAGGATCCGCATTGTTCCTGTTGATATTGCAGACCAAAAAAAAAAGAAAACACCAACAGCAGCGAAAGAAATAACAACTCTCTCTTGTTTTCCAGTGTTCCTGCACACTGGTTCGTACAGCGGCTTCCACTGTGAGTGGGCACGCCCTTTGCAACATCCTCTAATCGATGCCCGTTGCAGATGGCTTCTAAATGGGAAAATGTAATGATGATTACCGTATGAGTTCTACCTAGCACTTCATCATTGATTTCCGGCTCAACACATTATACCAACACAGTGAAGCGGCTGCCAGCCAGGACGAAGCATATGGACACACAAATGAGAGCAAACTCAGAACGCAAAGATGTGTGAAAGCAAAATGGCAGAAAACGTGAATTCCCTAGAAGTCCGCCATTTCATATGACACGACACCTTCTGAGGTTTTGGCTGAACTTGAATGCTTTATGGCGAGGGGAAGGTGTTTGCCATAACAAAAACACAATTTTCTGTTGTCATGATTGTCATGTTCCACAGAGGTGAGAGATGTATTTTCCCATCTATTGGAAGTGTGAATATCACACGGTGATATGCTATGGTTGTTTGATGCAGGATTTTTTCTTTCTACTGTTTCTCTGTGCCCCTTTGAAATAAAGTAAGAGATGGAAGAAACAGCAATATGAAGAACATGAATGTGCAACATGAATGTGCTAGGCTTGAATACACCTGTACCTCAGGATCCCTTCAGAGTAAAGACTGAATACAATTTAGCAACTGTAGCTCAGGCTATTTAAGAAATTAGCTCCCTGAACAGCTCAGAATAATCACTGGGATACTAACACCAATGAGTACTGTAAGCATTTTCAGCTCATGCAGCTCAGAATAATCACAGGGATACTGACACCAATGAGTACTGTAAGCATTTTCAGCTCATGGGCAGGGAGAGACTCTAAAAGCGCATGAGAGTATTTTTTTTTTAGTGTTCGCCTGCTTTCTCCATTATACATGCAACTACAATACTTTCTGGGGTGGAACTAACAAGACAGGGATGTTGAAAAGAAGGAACCAAATAGCTGAGGAGACAAAATCTTTACACTCTAAGAGAAAACCGTTGCTTTGGATGAGATTAACAAACCTTGAACTAAAAAAAGGTTCAATCCCCAGTGAGGTAACTGGGCTACAGCACAATTTAGGACAATTAAGGGCTCTGTCGCCCACTGCCTAAAAACGGATGAATTATTAAAGCTAAAAACAAATCTGTAATGTTGACTTCTTTGTTGAGGAATGTGAACCATTTTACATCTAGCTTAGGTGTTTTTGTTAATCAGTGAGCAGTCTGACCAAGTCACAAAAGCTAATGTAGGGTAAGCATAACTATCAAGCCCACCAAATACAATTTTGATATATATTGCACAACATTTTTTTTCAAAACAAAGTAGAGATACAATTAAAGATTCATCTCTCAATTGAAGTTTTATGACTTTACTTAACCGATTTTTCATGTGAAAAGTCTAGACTGGGCTTAATGGGAACCAAGTCTGCCCTTTAAGCCAAAATAAGCACATATACAGAGTTAGTTACAAATGTCAATGTTTTTAAAAGCAAGTACTTAAAATTATTAAATTACATACAGTACATACAAAAGGCACAGAAATACATATAAAATTGTGGACAAATCCTAAACTTGTACTTAAAGCAACCGATCATTACATTTGAGATGGGGTTTGATTTAAGTGGTCATCAACACATGTTAAAAAATTCATAAACATTAACAAATTGAAAACTGAAGAAATATAGGATTCATCAACTTTGACACTAAATCCATGATCCATCAGTAACACAGCGCTGTGTTACTCGGCTGTTTAGCTGTAAACAAACTCCACGCGCCCAAGTAGCCCACCAGATTGGTGCTAACAATAATTAATACGCAACTCCGTTTTCTCTCATTATTTTTTTTAGTTATCACATCTAAAAAGAAAGAGTTTGTTCTCATTTTGAAACAATGTAGTTCTAACTGTATAAGGTAGGTTGTTTGAATGCAAACAAAAAACACCTAGGCCATCGGTTTAAGTAACCAAATGGGCTTAGTATAGATTATGCCATTAGGCATGATGCCATCAGGCCTTAATTGAGAAAAAAAAATGTGTTGCAGGTTTCTATTGATCTGGTGGAATAATCTATACCAAGTAAAAAAATATATAATGCTCTCCCTTTTCCACCCTCGATGAACATCAGAGTTACGCGTATTGACAGAAGGTCCTTTACCAAGACTGGATGGGAAATCTTCAGGGAGAAGAGGAAGCTCCTGAAGAGTTCTCTCAATTAGTCTTTTAATTAAACTGATTTAGACATCAAGAGTAAGACCTGTGGCATACGACTTCCCAGTGGGTGGCCCAGAGCCGATGCTCTTAAACCCCACTCAAAATTAAAACAAATGAGCCAAAAACAAAGTTCATTGCATGTCCTGTCAGTGAGTCTCTCAGCATTATGTAACAACTGGAACTCACAAACCCAGCTAATGCTCAGACTGTGAGACTTTTAGGCAAGTGGATAGTGCAGTCGTTGAGACAAATACTCTAGACATGTTTACTGGAGTGAAAAGAGACAGCACAGGAAGCACAAGCCCATTTCCTTTGATCTATTTCCCATTGCTTCAGCAGGCTGGTAAAACCTTTATCAAAGATGTATTTGATGTCTTTAATCTCTCCGCCTTACCCTTTATGAGTGGTAAAAGTGTTGGGGAAGCTGGCTTGGCACCACAGAGCTGTGTCATTGTTTAGGCCCCTCAATGGTGTCTGCTGACACCCTGATCTCTCCTCAACAGAACCTACTTTTAAAAAACCAGCCCATCTCCCTGGGAACAGGGACTCGTCAAGTCTGACTTTCTATGACCTTTAGAAACTAATGCATTAGTGAAGTTCTCATGTAAAAAAAAAAAAAGAAGATTTTCTCTAATACAATTTGACACCACGGTGAACTTCTCCATAAATTGCAGTAATAGTCTTAGTATCTGATTGCAATTATATTTTCCCCAAGGAGTCTTGCTGTACATCAAGCTGATTGGTTTGTAATACATTGAATCGTCCTCTTACCTAGCTTTTTTATGTTGGTTTCTAGGAAGTTGTGATCTGTCCATCAAACTGATTTGCAGCCAATAAAACCCAGCAGCTTGAGTAGCCTTACATACTGAGTTATAAAATGAATTATTTTGCTGTTCTATTCATTCTATTTTTATGCATTTAATCTCCAGAAATATATATATTTTTTTAAATACTTGGCCCTGGGTAGTATGGCCACAGGGCCTAAGACTTGGTCCTAAGACTTGGGCCTAAGACTTGGTCCTAAGACTTGGTCCTAAGACTTGGGCCTAAGACTTGAGAGCCCCCAGATGGACTATGACCACACATCTGCTGTGTCAAAGCAACCCTATAAAGCAGAACTGCAGCTGCGCTTCTGATTTCACTGCTGTCATTATGCCTCTGCCTGCCCGCCTGCCTGAAAGATAGCGGCATCTGCTCAGTGTCTCTCTCCCACTCTGAACCATGAAGAATTAGGTCACTAACTGCGAGGTATGCCTGGATGTAAGCCCAGACTTGCCCGGCCATGGCCTCTACGGCCACCAGAGACGATAGTAGCCAGCATAGATAAAGCTTGATAGAGCTTGACCACCAAGACCTGATGGTGCTTTTATTTTTTTTATTTTTTTTTACAACTGGCATTTAGCATAGGTGTCTGTTTGAATAGCTCTCCCGTGGAGGATACATCTGCTGTGTGAGGGCCAGCTGTTGAGCTGTGTGGTTTTAAACAACACAGGACTGCTATCCCAGCTTTCTGGCCGTCGGCTACAGTAGGAGGATCGCTGCCTCTCCGTGCTCAGCTGGTAGATCATAGACACTTACAGTGACATACAGCAGGGCTACTACGTAATGTTCGGTCCCTTGTGGCTAAAACAACAACTGCTAATTTTATTTTAGGTAACTGATCAGTTATTGTGAGTTCATTGGTTGATTTGTCAGAGAATCCCTCCGGATCTCAATATGTTCTTGGTTATGGGGAAATAATAAAACCAACAGTGCTGCCCCCCGGAGCAGGTAAACAAAATCCTGGATATATATTGGCCTGTGAAGCTAGCTTATTTCAGAAAAACAGGGGATCATAAAGCTCCGTACACTACTGTTCAAAAGTTTGGAGTCACTTGGAAATGTCCATGTTTTCCATGAAAACATACATGAAACGGGTTTGAATAGGAAATATAGCAAAATTAATAGGAAATATAGTCATTGACAAGGTTAGAAATAATGATTTTTAATTGAAATAATAATTGTGTCCTTCAAACTTTGCTTTTGTCAAAAAATCCTCCATTTGCAGCAATTACAGCCTTGCCGAACTTTGGCATTCTTTTTGTCAATTTGTTGAGGTAGAAAGGATTTCACCCCATGCATTCTGAAGCACCTCCCACAAGTTGGATTGGCTTGATGGGCACTTCTTACGTACCATATGGACAAGCTGCTCCCACAACAGGTCAATAGGGGTGAGATTCGGTGACTGTGCTAGCCACTCTATTATAGACAGAATACCAGCTGACTGCTTCGTCCCTAAATAGTTCTTGCATAGTTTGGAGCTGTGCTTTTGGTCATTGTCCTGTTGTAGGAGGAATTTGTCTCCAACCAAGAGCTGTCCACAGGGTATGGCAATGAGTTGCAAAATGGAGTGATAGCCTTCATTTTTCAAGATCCCGTTTACGTGTACAAATCTCCCACTTTACCACCACCAATGTACCCCCAGACTATCCCATTGGTTGAAAAAAATGCTTTTCTTTCGAAAACAAGGGAATTTCAAAGTGACCCTAAACTTTTGAACGGTAGTGTACGTACTGTAGTATAGACATCTGGCTAGGTATGGGATCACTGTGTATTGAAAATCGGATTTCATGTCAACTTCCCCTATGCATTATTGTGTATCCATATTGTTGATGTTCAATGGATCTGGTGCACCTATGTTCAAACAAACGTCTATTGAGAATATTGAAATATTGACGTTAGACAATTTAACTTGGGATAAAAAATATCAATGTTTCTGTACAATACACCCCTCTCAACTGTGTGTTTGTGTTCATCAACAAGTACAGTGCTTTACATTGCCCCTGTATATTGCTCCTGTAATTCATTTATGTTACACAAAATGGCCAATTGCCTGTTTGATGGCACAACACTAATATAATCTTAGCTTTTTCATTTCATTGCAGTCAACATCCCCAGACACGCATGGTTTAACAAAACGATGCAGCTGAATGCTGACAGACTAACAAACTGTGGATGTATATTGACACCTGCTGGTCAAACTGCGCCATGCACATCCAGAGCTGTATTTTGGGAAAAGAGAAGCTAATGACAAAGAAATGATCCAAAAGGTAAAGTAGGCTACATACTTGCAAACCCAATTACATATCACTTGGCATTAATGGCATCAGAAGGCAGTTTCCGGCACTGGCTGCTCAATGTTAATTTGTATTTTTTCAAAATTGTCATTTGAAAAAATAAGCATGCAGATTTAAACGATTTTGTTGGTTTTATTTAACATATAGCTAAAAAGACACCAATAATAAAAAGACACTTGTTTGGGCCAAGAAATGGTCATTAGACCGGGGTGAATCTGTCCTTTGGTCTGATGAGTCCAAATTTGAGATATATGGGTACCAACAGCAGTGTCTTGTGAGATGCAGAGTGGGTGAACAAATTATCGGTTCAAATCGTGACACATGGAGAAGGGGGTGTGATGGTGTGGGGGTCCTTTGCTGGTGACACTGTCTGGGATTAATTTCAGAATTCAAGGCACATTCAACCAATATGGCTAGCACAGCATTCTGCAGTGATACACCATCCCATTTGTGAGATTATCATTTGTTTTTGAACAGGACAATGACACAAAACACACCTCCAGGCTGTGTAAGGATTATTTGACCAAGAAGGAGAGTGATGGTGCTGCATCAGATGACCTGGCCTCCACAATCACCATAACTCAACCCAGTTGAGATGGTTTGGGATGAGTTGGAGCCCAGAGTGAAGGAAAAGCAGTAAACAAGTACTCAGCACATGTGGGAACTCCTTCAATAATCCAAGTGACTACCTCATGAAGCTGGCTGAGAGAATGCCAAGAGTGTGCAAAGCTGTCATCAAGGCAAAAGGTGGCTACTTTGAAGAATCAAAAAGAGAAATGCATTTTGATTTGTTGAACACTGGATTCCATGTCATTTCATAGTTTTGATATCTTCAATATTATTCTACAGTGTGGAAATTAGTGAAACTTAAGAGATACCCTTGAATGAGCAGGTGTGTCCAATCTTTTGACTTGTACTGTACGCTGATGGCAATCTAAGTTATAGCTGTTGCAATTTTCTGACTAATCTCATTAATTCTTAATGATGTTTCAACAGAAATACATTCAATGCACTAGGAGGCACAAGGACTTGGATTGAGAAAGGACAACGTTATCTCATTAATTTAATCAAATATTTTAATATTTGTTCAGCATTTTAAAATGTTTAACATTGATTTATTATTTGCCTGTCTGTTTATCTTTAGAGATAGGTGGGGAGACAAGACGATTAAGACAGGATGTACAAAAGAGGGTTTAGCGTTTCCTCCTAGAAAAAGAAGAACCTGGCAGCAGTTCATCTATTAGAGTTCAGTATTGCCTTGATGTGCTGGTTTTGTTCATGTAACTAGCACATATTATCTCAAAATTACAATGAACCCATTTGGGTTCTTCAGGTCTATGTCATAGAAAATTACCTTAATTTAAGATAGAACTTTGCTATGAATAATTTAGGGAAGAGGTTGAGTACCCTAAATAATTATCAATAATTTGTTACTTTCCAAAACAAAAAAGCTACAGCTTTCATTAATCACACGTACATCATCAGTGTTTATTTCAATGTTCACATAAGGGAGTATTGCTCTAAAGTGTTACTGTGCACCTGAAATAAGGCACATTAACAGTTTGCTAAAACTACTATTGTATGCGTGTGCTAATGGAGACATTCGGGGCAGGGATGGTATGGAACAGGTAGCAGATGGGTGATGAGTACAAATGCCATTTGAACACTGGCTGGGTTGCTAGGTGACCAACAGACAGCTTTGTAGATGTGGTCAGCTGTTACGTCAGAGATGGATTTCGGAAATGATAGGACAAGTCAAATGGCGAGGCCAGAAATGGATAAGGGCCCTAAATATATTTGCAGTCCCATGAGAGGCACTTTGGGCACAAGACTGACATGTAAAGAATGTCAGCTCCATTCAAGACATTTCTATCAGCAGCGTTACACAACAATTGTTTACTTAACATGGCCCAGATGGCCACTCTCGCTGCCACAACTACTAGGCCTCATTTCCTCAGTCTGTCTTGTTCGCCTACTCCGCTCTCACTCACTCTGATCTTTGCAGTTTTGTTCCTCTCCTGCTCTTCCTCTCCCTCTTTCTGCTCTCAATCACTCCACTTCGACCTTGTTCACCCCCCCCATCAATGCCCAGAGATCACATATGGGAATCCAGGAGAATGCAGGTCAGGTTAATTTTTTCTGAATCATCTACTGAACAGTACAGATATTAACACAGATATAGAAACCCACTAAGACACTGCGGGTCCTGCCATGAATTAGGGTAACAGTGAGGACTTCTTATAGTGGACAACTTTTGGAAGCTGTTACAAATAAAAATTATGTTAAATTAATTGGGATTCTTGTTTGGACAATCCGAAAGATTTTTTTTTTTTTTTAAATATAGAAATCGATTTTATTAATCCATGGATTTTTCTTTGGAGGTGTTAAAGCCATGTGCCTAAAGAGAAGCAGATGACCTGACTTCATACACCCTGCTGGTTGACATGGTGACCCGGTGGAATAGTGCGCTGGAGATACTAGAAAGGTTTCTGGAGAAGAAGCCAGCAATCTCAGCAGCTCTGCTGTCACTGCAGTCCACGAACGATTACATCTTTTTGAAAAACCTTTTAATGAGTCGTTCAACTGTATTGTTTTGTTGAACGTTTTGCAGTGGATATCTATAACATCATTGGCTGTAATTATCATGATATCCAAATTAAATCAAAATTGAATAGAAATCGAATTGATTCGGGACATCAGTGCCGATACCCAGCCCCAAATACATCTGCCATTTTTCACATACTGCACAAATATACTTTATTAAGAGGAAACAACATTTAGTTGAATCATAACCGTTTTTTTAAACATGTCCAGCTGCATCAAAGCCTGGTATGGGAACTTCTTAGCATAAAATCGCTTGGCACTCCAGGATGGGGCCATGCTCCCATTTATCCAAGACATCTATCAGAAAGGATGTCTGAGACAACAGCCTGCAGCATTATCAAGAACCCTTCGCATCCTGGCCAGGCACTGTGCATTCGCCTACCATCCTTCAGACAAGGACTGTACCGACGCAAAAGGGCTTGGTATTAAGAGGCTCATTGATCTACTGTATACAGACACTCAGACACAAACACTCACCCATAGACACTTATAAACAAACACTCACCCATACATACAGACAAACACACAAACACTCACCCATAGGCGGAAATCCCGGGGGGAGGGGGGGTGTACATGACCCCCCCCATCTAGGGAGAAACTATGATTTGCCCCCCCATATATCACTGTAAGAATAACTATGTAATTTCAATAATATTAATATGACTCAATGAAAGCACCTGTGCTGATTATCGACACTTAATAGCACGTTATTAAGTTTCAAAAGACCCCCCCAACCTTTGCCTCACAGTGGTTTGATCCACTGCCCCCCAGCCCTCAGCAGTGGCACATCGTACAGGTACAGAGGACGGGTGGGAATCTGACAGAGTCGGTTGTTGGTGGTTGACTTTCAGTAAGTAGGTCAAACGAAGGATATGTTAGACAATTCTTTACTTCTACCACTCAATACAATTAAACACATTTCTAACAGTCACCAGCCTTCATTTTCACTGCATTGAATTACAGGTTACACTTTGTTAGCTAGCGGTTAGCTGACGTTTGCTAGCAAGCCACAAAATCATCAACCACTGTTTTACAGCTGTTTGAATTTGAGTCAATGAGAGAAGCTTGCAATGTATGTAGTGTTGCTTAGCTGTCAAGCTGACAGTATTCGTGTCTACCATCTGAAAGGCACTCAATGCACATAGCTATTGTGAGTTTCCAGTAAGTTTGTTTGCTGTTTGTAGGGTTCACACTCACAATAGCTGAATTTGCAGAGCTACAGTAGTGAGCAAACCGATGGCGCAAACTAAAAGAGTATTACAGCACTTAGTGTCCCCTCAATAATTGCTCTTGAGAAAATTTAATGTAATTGTCCCCTCCAAAGTTGATATCAGATTTTTGCCCCAGCACTCACCCATACAGACACTCATACACAAACACTCACCCATCCAGACACTTATGAACAAACACTCACCCATACATACAGACACACACACAAACACTCACCCACACAGACACTCATTCACAAACATTCACCCAACCAGACACTCATACACAAACACTCACCCATACAGACACTCATACACAAACACTCACCCATACAGACACTCATACACAAACACTCACCCATACAGACACTCATACACAAACACTTGCTGAAAAGCTGTCCTCCAGGTTGGTCCTATAGGCTTATTAAATTGATCCAAGTTTAACTTAGGAATAAAGATTAATGTCTTCCCTTAAGTAAAAGACTTTCATTTCAGGTGGGCTTAAAGGGTACACTTGAAGAAAAAGTCATCTGTCCTGTGCAAAATGAAACCTTAACTGAGAAATTGTTCATCTCAAATGCATGGTTGAGTTGTGTATTCATGAAAGTTAGCACCACCAATCTTGTAGGATGCTTGCGCGCAAGGAGTTTCTTTATAGCCAATCAGTGCATGTTAGCTAAGATTTCACTATTTTCACTATGCTTTTAGTGTCAAAGAAAAAATGGTGCAAGTAAGTTCAAGAAAGTTGAAATGGGAGATTCATCTATAATTTTGTCAACTCAGATCGCCATTTTGTTTGGTTCCATGAATGCTAGACCACTGTTTAATGTTTGTTTATAAGGCTGTCCTGCAGTACCTTCCATCTAAAAAAATATATTTGACCAACTGCAGTTATCGGAAGTGCTAATAAGGGTTGCTAGTAAAAGCAAAACAGGCTTTTTTTAGGTAAAACTGCTTTCAACTACTATGCCTCCAACACATGAAATGTCTTGCAGAAGTTGTGGTGCATATAAGGCAGTTAAAATGTATTATACATTATGTCTCTGATTTACTGTTAACTGTGAGAGCTTTTGTTAATAATAAGTGTATGCTTCATGATTTCTCTTTATTTATATTATTATTGTTGTAACAGAGGCCTCAAGTGGAAAAAAAAGATCAAACCTTAATTTTCATGTATAAACAATAGTAAAATAAAATAAATAAAAATTACACCATAACAGTGGAGGACATAAAAGTCCATTTAAATCCAGAAAAGTTTCAGTGTCTCGGATTAAAGATTCCAACTTCAAGCTGGGACTCAGAATAGAGATGCAAACTGAAAACATCCAAAGTGGAGCATGAACCATTCAAATTAATTATCAACAACAACAGCACTATACAGTAAATTGCACTTCAATCTAAAAAGCAATTATCACAATCCCTTTCAAAACACAAAAGCTGCCTCACTTAGGTTTTACATCCAATAACATTAGACACAGTATAAATTGCATTTGGGTATCAGCAGATGTGAGATGATTCAGTGTAAAAGTGATTAACCTCAATAACCTCAAACTTTAAACATGATTGTGTGGGTTTAGTGACACATTTGCTCACAGCAACAGCTCACATACACTGCAGACACAATGGATTGTAGTGAGAGATATAGGTCCACACTAATCAAAACGTATATTATGTTGTATACTATTAATAATGACGTGAGACAAAGTTGCTGGTGTGTTGCAGTTCCCATTTCTGGGAACTGTGTTCTCCAAAAATGCATCACCAAGTGTTTTAATGTAGATTTTTACATTTGACATTTTATACATTAGCAGACACGCCAAAGAGCTGTTATTTTAGGATAGTTGAGACAACTACACAACCCACATAGTAAGTCATTAATTAAGCATTGTCTTCGCTAAACGAAAGGAGGAAGCAAACCCATCACCATAGATTATGCTTACATCCGTTTGTTTCCGGTCTGATTTTATGCCTGATTTCACATTTGTGGGTTTCCTGTATTCTAAGGGCCATATGCTCTCATATCTGAAGCCATGGTTTCCAATGCTTGGAATGAAAAAAACACTCTTCTGACTGACGTCAATGTAGGTAACCCACACAGCTCTGACTCAGTTGCACTTAGGCATCATTCGTATATACAATAAAAATCAGCACATGTCATAGTCTACGATGGAATCAGACCATATTTGTAATTCCTGTGAATACTTTTCAGACAGAAAATGCATATTATTGCCGGATAGGATGTCTCTCGTGAACTAGCCTATAAATAACTTTAAGTCTTCAGCTACGCACCAACTCGTGTGCCAGCTTGTAACTGCGCATCCTGACAGCATTATATATTTACACGTACAGCATCGCTTCTCAAAACAAATTAATTATATGGGGGGGGGGTACTACTTAATTCATATATATCCCAGCATGTGAACTGGAGTTCATTAGCTTTACTTACATTTTAGAAGACCAAACGAACTGTTGAACTTAAGTCCGCTAGGCTGTTATTTCTATCCAAGGCAAATTGTTTTCTAGCAGAGGTCAGCCGAAACGTGTCTACTGTCCTGTAACAACTGCACAGACGATGCATCAGGACCAATCCGCGGGCCACAGTAGCACTTTCAATGATCGGAAAATGTGTCAGTTCGAGCTCTCCCATGGGATCTTCAACGCTTGGGCATCCTTAAAATCCCAAAAGGTACGCATGCCTAATACATATCTACATTAGAAGTTGGCATAGCTAATGTGCTTACATGTCAACAAAGTTTGTGTATGTGCTGGTGGAGAATCGATATAAAAATTATGAAGTGGTTCCAAAGAATATATTGGTTTAGGGGGTTGTCAGCTGGCTCCACGTGGTAATCGCCAAGTTTGTTTTTGCACACAGAAAGAATTCCGCTTTTAGATCAGTTCTGGTATGTTTTCTTTCGAATGAAAGCGATAGTCGAGTAAGTGTTAACTGTGACAACTCTAATAGCAGGAGTCACACATCATGGAATTGTTCGCGACTACTTGTAGACCTATCGAAAGTTCGGTTTAACATATTTTTTGTTTTTAACTGGCGCACCTGAATCAATGAAACAACCTTTAATATAATCAGGTGGGCAAGTGTATGGTTTGGGAAACCCTGTGCGGTGCCTTTTGCTAATTGATTTAATATAAGTTGAATTCATAATGTATACCAGATCAGTAGTTTTCTAACCTCTCCTTCGCACTGTGCAGCAAACATAGCGAGCACACCTGATTCAACTTATCTTCAAGCCAGTGGTTAGTGAATTATATTTGCTACTTTTGGACTACAATTAAAGAGTGAAGTGTCCCCACACAGTGGTTACCCGTCTCTGCTGTTGTGGGTCAGCTACATCAATGATTATATAAAATAATCTGTCTTTTAGGGAGGTACATCTTACCTACTCAAAACCAAGTGTTTTTGAAATTTAGTCATGAGTTTCAAGTAAAATAAAAAATTTCAAAATAATTTGCAAATTTTCATACAGTTGTTTACTGACAGGCAAGGTACAAATCACTTTTTCTGAGAGTCCCACATGTACCACTTGGGATCATTACCATCCCAATGCAATAGGCTAATCCATGAAATTAAAATACACTTGACATACGTTTGGAGACCGTTGCAGTCAAACGTGCGATCCGGTGCATTTGCATAATTTTAAAGCACCCAGCTACTGATTGGGTTGGGCCAAAAGGTACCTTTAGGATCATGCAAGCCCATTGTAGTGCATGTTTGACTCCCTGCCTGCGCAGCTGATCTACACAGACAATATTTCTTCTTCTCGTTGAGACCCCGAATGTGGAAAACAGTTCTGAGGCATTTCTTTAAATTAGGTTTTATTATGTTTATGAAATAGCTTACTTGGACTCTAGCTAGATTAGATTTCGGCAGCCATTCAGCCAATAATGCAAAAGCTTAGCCTAATGTTTTTTAATACCCTTTTTACTCACCTTCTCAACAGTATCCTGTCAAAAAGCAGATACCCAGCATTCCCTTCATCCCTGCCATCAGTGCCATTACCTCCAGTCAGGACCTCCAGTGGATGGTTGAGCCAGGCGTCCTAGCCTCTAGGTCAGGTCACTGCCTTCTCTCTCACCCCCATAAGTTCCTGGAGCTCAGCAAGCGTCAGGAGTCTGGGAGCCACACGCAGCCTGCTGTCTCATGGAGAGTGGGCAGCAGTCATGGAAGAAATGAGTGGAGAGGTCAGGTAACACAGTCAGCAAACCATGTATAAAGCTATTGAAATACCGTTTATGTATATTGTGAAAATATTATAAAACATTGTCATTGCAATATACCATACTATTTCACAGTAGATCGACAACGCAATACATACCGCTCCGGAAAATATTAAGAGACCACTGCACCTTTTTCTTTCCTTTCCAAAAAAGTTGAAAAGGAAAATTTTGAGTGAGGAACAGAAGCGTTCAATTTGCAGTGGTCTCATAATTTTAACCCTTCTGTTCCTCACTCAGAAACTTTTTTTTTTCTGTTCCTCACTCAAAAATAAAAGATTATATTAGGCTCTTTTGTTAGTTGACTGTTCCAAATCTAAATGAACAGCGCACCCGGCCAAAAGCTGCTTCTCATTTTATCATCATTAGCTGAACCCATCTGATGAGAAGAGGAGGTTGAGGAGAGAGAAGAACAAGCTGGCTGCTGCCAAGGTTCGCAATCGCAGAAGAGAGCTGACTGAACAACTCCAAGGAGTAAGTATTCAGAGAACGACCGCCGCCAGACCCTGTCGGACCTGTTGGGTGTAGGGCACACATACCTCAGGTTGCAGCCGTGATTTTGAACTGTCATTCTTGTCTGTCCCATGAGGATAACGACAAGCTGGCGAGGAAGCAGGCCAGCTTGCAGACTCAGGTTAAGCATCTCCAGGAGGAGAGGGAGAAACTGGAGCGCTTGCTGGTGTCCCACACCCGAGTGTGTCAGCTGGGCTGTGACAGCCGGCCTCAGGCACAGCCGCGTCCTCCTCCAATCCTGACCACACGACTCACACAGACGCCCCCCCCGGCCCGTCTGCTGAGCCCTCCTCCCGCGGTGAAGCAGGAGCCCCTGGAGGAAGTGCTGTTCTCTTCTCCGGCATGGAGGGCGCCCCACCGTCAAACCCACCTATCGGCATTAAGCGGAGTAGTGTCCCGGTGTTGACTGCTTCACCGCCCCAGGCATGGTGACCCGCAGCCCAGCCCATGTAATGGCTACATCCTGTCCCCTGCCGTCGATCCACCACCACAGCCTCTGTGAGCAGGGTAGGTCTGGTTCTTCATCCAGGAAGGAGGCTCTTCCTTGGGACTTCTCCAAGCCTCTCCACGAAAGTGCTGAGGATGGACCACTGGTACCACCCTCCTCCCCCATCTTGTTGACTCTGTAGGGATGTTCCTTACAGCAAAGGGCATTACCTATTGGACTATGTACAATAGGTAATGTTCCAATACAATAGCCAGTACAATAGCATGTTCCAATGCTATTTAAAAAATATATTGGAACGGCAACTGATTTGGTCGGCTTAGAACAATTTAAACAATTGATCATTTCTGAAGTACAAAACCCAGGTTAATTGAACGCAGACAAGATTATAGGAGTATTTGACAGGTTTTAAACGCAGCTCTGAAAATATTTTTGGTGCTTTATTGCAAATCAAAGTGGTGAAAAGGGAAGAGTTTTTGTTGTAGGCTGGGCTCAAACCTAAACTGCAGCAGTGCATGTGCACTGGAGGCAGTGGCTCAGACTGCTGGACCAATCTATGTCACTGAAAAATAATCTTACTATGTTAGAGGAAGATTATGGTTTGACCAGATGAAATGGAATGAAGAATTCTTTCACAAGTTTACCATCCTTTATATTCTTTTACTGAAAATAAAATGACTAGTAGTGTGCTTTGCTAGACACTAGATGGGGCTGCAAGACTAAGTCTATGTAGAACACCGTACTGTAATTCACAATTATAAATACAGTATATGTACTTTAACTATCATTATGTGTTTTACAATGAGTAATTTGTTTTCACTGCTGACTATTTTTATACATTCCAATGCAATATGACAACAGGACAACATTACTAACTATTCACCTGAGTTATAAGTGTAAAAGTTATGCCACAAACCCCCAAGATTCCTTATTGGGATTTTAAACTGTTTACCAATGCAATTAGAGCAGTAAACAGTGTTATGATGTCACACTTGTGGTATACGGTCTCTTATAAACCGTGTGGTTTGAATCCAGAATGTGATTGGTTGTTAGCCGTGGAAATCACAATAATTGCATTGATAACTGGTTTATAAGCGTAATACAGCATCTTGGGGGATTTATGATATATTGCAAATATACCACGGCTAAGCACTGTGTCCAGGCACTCGGCAATGTGTTGTGCCTAAAAACAACTCTTAGCCATGGTATATTGGCCATATACCACATCCCCTCCTACCTTGTTGCTTACTTATACCACAGCTATCATTCATCAGCCTTCAGGTTTCCAATCAACCGAATGAAAGCAAAGTTCACCAGGTTATGAAAATGAAAGAGGAGGTAAAATGTTGGTTAATTTTGGAAAAGTTACATTCCAATCAAATGTCAATATATTCAATCAAATGTCTGTATTATCAGATGATCTGAAATGTTTTATTAAAAAAAAGGTGTGACATTTCTAACATTCGATAAACGTCCTCAGTAATGTGTACATACCCTAAGCTGATACTAAGCAGCAGATTTTTGGTCAGTATTGGGAACACCTAGCTTCTTAAACTAGATTTAACTTACATTTGGTATAAGGTAACTCAACAACACAGTGATTATTGTTATAGCTGGAATGGGAATAGGTTGAGTCACCCATTTGTTTTATATGTTGGAAGACATATGTGAATTAAGAAACCACATGAAAACGGAAAGCAAGTTAGATCCCCAAAATGGATGACCATTTTTCGAGAGGATCAAAACCAAAAATGTATAATGGATAAATTGACTCTGGCTGACTGATCTACAAATAATATTGATTCGTTATTCATGATTCAATGTGACTTGCACATCAGTCTTGTCAGTTGGCAATCTCCTGCAGCTGTTTTGATACTCTCGAACACAACAAATGTATTTAGAGGATGCTTTAGAGGATTTATGATGCATGTATCAAGTAAATATTTGAAAGACAATTTTATACATTCCTTTTTTCTATGCTTAAATTACACATCCTAAACACATTATGAAAAATAGAACACTGTTAGGAGATAAGTATATGTTAAAGGATGTTATTTATTCTTTTTACCAACAAAGTTGATTGTTATTTTGTGAAATGAAAGTGTTCTAAAAGGGAAGGGTTTTTCATTCAAAACGGAAATGTGTAGGCAGCTTGACTTTGACTGTTTCCCTTACATAACTAACTCAGCTGAATTTCAATTAAATGTTCTTTATTGTTATAGTGTTTCATAACATATTGCCAAGGTATGATGTTACAATGGAGCATATAAGACAAGAACAAAGCTCAAACGACCAATAGGAAAGAAGGGTGTATGAAGAAGCCTACACTTTAATCCCTTGTCTATTCTTCACATCATTCTCATATCAGTTTGGTTTTTGGGTGTGTTGAAGACTATTAAGACCATAGCAAACCTACTGAGCCCTCTAGACTCTTGTGTACAGTATCTAGACTAGCAGTTATGTTGATCCAACATTTCACTAATAAATTTGATTAGAATCTGCAATGGTCGGAATGTTTCATGCTGTCAGACTAAGGACCAGAAAGACAAAGAGCCTAAGGAACCATGAAGAAGTACGCACCTGACCTTTCAGCAGTCCACTCTTCACCTGTCATTCCTCTAATTTACTCTTCTCCCTTCACAGCTCATTTCTCTACTGGTCCTCACATTTCCACTAATCTTCACACCATCCTTTAATCTCATCTACTCTCTTTACCTCCCCTTTCATCCTCTCCCACCCTCTGTTCTTGTCCTCTGTTTTCTCTCCTTTTCTCCTCTCTTTGCCTCCACTGTCCTCACCTAGCCTCCACTCCCATGCTCATGTCATCTACTCACTAGAGTCATTTTTCGTCTCTGAACACTACTGGGCCTGTTGTGGCGTGCACAACAGTCCTTCAGACAAAGACTAGCATATTATACACAACACAAACGTATTTTGAATACTGCATAAGGTATGAACTGTGTCCAGATTTTGGACACTGTTTAGTGTTAGCAGTCAAGGAACCCACAAACATGAAAAACAGTAGTTATTGAAAATTGTACCTTTATCATCTACTGCAGCGGTTCCCAACCAGAGGTACTAGGACCCCTGGGGGTACTTGACCTCTCCACAGAGGGTACTTGAAAACACTCATGACACCATAGACTTACTAGTGAAATTAACATGAGGGGGTACTTCAGGGATACTCCAAGCAGAGCAAAATTCTGTCGGTGTTACAGTAACTGAAAAAGGTTGGGAACCACTGGATCTGTCTTTGCGGGTTCAGTAGTTAGTATGTCTGCTTTCAAAAATAAGTGTAAGCTACATTAAACAGTTAAATGGGCAGCAGGGACCCAAGTGGTTAGAGTGTTCTGGTTTGAGTTGACTAGATGACTTC
Organism: Esox masquinongy; assembly: GCA_016801175.1. Taxonomy (NCBI): domain Eukaryota; kingdom Metazoa; phylum Chordata; class Actinopteri; order Esociformes; family Esocidae; genus Esox; species Esox masquinongy. The sequence goes on from JACXGI010001133.1 coordinate 42,139, forward strand.
TTTTTGTGCCCTAGAGCAAGGCCTAATTTAACGTTAATTTCTCCTGTAAGCTGCACTGGTAGAGCGTTTACTAAATGAATAAAATGTATAATTAAATGAACTTGTGTGACCTCGTGTTAAGAATTCATGCTGGCCGTGTTTCAACATCGCGCTCCAAGGTTTGATGTGCCGAGGTTACTAGGCTCATGCAACCAAACTATGGTTGCATGAGCCTAGTAACCTCGTGTGAAGTGTGTGAAGTGGCGAACTGTGTGAAGTGGCGACAAAAGGACCCATAAAATATATATTTTACTAGGACAGGGATTGTGAGAAATATTGAATGTCATCCATGTTTTATGTAAACATTTGACACAAAAAATATGTTGGTAAAAACACTGGACCTCTTTGGGCAGAATATAGAGTGGCGCCATAATGAAAATCATCTGGACCATATTCAATCTAATCGTGCTTATTTTAGCTTATTCTACACTGAATATGAATGAAATAAAAATAAAAAAATTTGTCACAAGCCTCATTAACAACAGGTATTGACTATCATTGAAATTCTGAGTGAACCATGGGAGTTAACATAATACACCAGGGGCCTGCAAGCTCATCTGTGGTCACTTAGCTGGGGAACGTCTTGGCAGAGGCACTTGTTAGTTCAGCAGGGGTGTGATAAGAAGCAGAATGATTTGGCTGCTTTTGCATTATAGACAACACAAATTCTGACTAACTTTGATGATAGCTGATTCAAATCTGCTCACTATTATTAGTTTGTGTGGATATACCACCCAGTAATTCACTCTGGGTTGGGCCGTCTCCTAAATTACTAAAATGTCAAATGCCTGATTGACTCCCCCAAGCCTGCTGGAAGTTCCTGCGATGAGGCATAGCCGTAAGCACGAATTGGGCATTACAAAACTGGGAGGGGAGGAAAAAAGTGAATGAATATAAACATCTGAAAGCTGACTAAGATGTCAAATGTGATACAAATGTGTTTGGTACTAGGTGCTGTGCTGTTAGCTATGTGGCTGTGGCAGGAATACACACCAATGTTTTAGCTTTTTACATTTTTTACTGTCTCAATCAAACTCTGTATTTTTACCAATGTCTATGTTTTTTTTTCTCCTCTCAGCTTTTCTCCTTCAACTTTTCTACACTGGGACCATTAATGTGGACATGAGGTTGCTTGGCTGTCACTAGCTGAAGCTGAGTAGCCTATCCCTCCTCATTGTGGACGCTGTAATCGTGATTTGCAGAAATACTGTCATGGAGTCATGTTCAAAAGTATTATCAGGAGGGATTAACCATCAGTGCAAGCCATGTTTGAGGAGGTAACTTGGTACAATTCTGAGTTCAGCTGGGGAGAAGCAAAGAATCTTAACGTTTAGTGACAATAGCAACAAATCCTTTAGAACCAACCTGTAGTTTGGTACATTTAATACATTTAATCACAACTAATTCCATTTACCCTGAATTAGTTGTGATTACCCATACAAATATAATCAGAAACTTACCCTCTTTCTAAGATGGGGTCCTCATCCCTTTCAATTGGGATGAGGACCCCATATATATACATATTATACTATATATTATATAGTATATAATACTATATATATATATATATATATATATATATGGGGTCCTATATAATATATATATATATATATATATATTTACAACCCTGTTTCCAAAAAGTTGGGACACTGTAAAATGCAAACAAAAACAGAATGCAATGATGTGCAAATCATTTATCCCTATATACATAATTGAAAATGGTACAAAAACAACACATCAAATGTTGAAACTGAGAAATTGTATTGTTTTTGGATAAATACATGCCCATTTTGAATTTGATGCCAGCAACATGCTTCAAAAAATGTTAACCACTGTGTTGCATCACCTCTTCTTTTAACAATACTCTGTAAATGTTTGGGAATTAAGGAGACCAAATGCTGCAGTTTTGAAAGTGAAAAGTTTTCCCATTCTTACTTAATATAGAATTTCAGCTGCTCAAAATGTTGGGGTCTCCTTGGTCGTATTTTTCATTTCATAATGCGCCAAATGCGTAACTTCTGCTCCGCGTGGCACAACAGCTCTCCCTCCTCTCTGACGCTCCACCTCGCCAGTGTACTGACCACCGGCTGGAGACTGATGGCTGCAGCGCTCCCTGAGGACGCACCTGTTCCCCATCACCAATCAGTTGTGTCTATATGTGTTTGTTTCACCACTGCACCCCACGGACTATTGTTTGTATGCCTGGATACCGTTAAGTGCTGTTGCTTACCTTTTCGAACGTCAGTAAAGAGAAGTGTTATCGTTATTCCGAGGGCGTTATTCCTTGTTTTTGTTATCCTTCCTTTTTGACTTTTTTACGCTACACTCGCACGTCACAAAATGTTTTCAATGGAGGACAGGTCTGGACAGCAGGCAGGCCAGTTTAGCACCCGGACTCTTTTACTACGGAGCCATGCTGTTGTAATACATGCAGAATGTGCTTTGGCCTTGTCTTGCTGAAATAAGCAAGGCCTTACCTGAAAAAGATGTAGTCTGGATGGCAGCATATGTTGCTCCAAGACCTGTATTGTTCAGAATTTATGGTGCCTTCAAAGAAGTGCAAGCCACTCATGCCATGTGCACTAATGCACCCCCATACCATCACAGATGCTAGCTTTTGCACTGTGTGCTGATAACAAGCTGGATGCTCCCGTTCGTGAAATATGATACGTTTGTCTGGCGTTCGTAAAATATGATACGTTTGTCTGGCGTTCGTATCATATTATACGCTCTAATAGCATTAGTAACATATACGTTGTAATAGCATTTGTAAGATATGTAACGTTTTAGCCAATTCGTAATGTATTATATGTTTTGGTAGCGCATTGTAATGTAACCTAACGTATCGTAACATATACGAAATCGTGTGCCATGGAAGTAATCCCCTGAGACCCCGTTGCAACAGCACACTTGCTCCTCTCATTCACTATTGGTGGGTACTACACCTTATCTGTCTGCTGGCGCGTGCTGGGCTCATAATCTAAGGCAGCAACTGCTTCAAATATAAAAATGAGTGCCAGGAGCTAAGCAATGACTGACCATACGGTTTTGTTAGTACATGAATGTGCGCATCATATGCTCGATTTCAAACCTACTAACAAAAATGACAACGTAAATTACCTGTCAGCCATTAAGCAAACAACAAAAAAATGAATTGAGTTAGCTAAAATGTTACGATGAAGACTTAAAATCTATGTAATTAGACAAATAACAATACCGAAATAGGATTTAATAAGGTTTTACACTTTTTCTGAAGAAATATTTTTAACCACAAGTGTAAAAGGTTTTGCTTTTGATGGTCCCAGAAAGTGTAGGGATATTTTCATAAAATGTTGTTATTTCACATAAACCTGATGAAGAGTAGACAGAACGTCTCATATGATCACTTGTATATTAATTGAGTGTTAATTGATGAAACATTTAACCAGGGCTCATATTATTTTCCCAAACAGTCTAATTGTCTTTGATTTTTCCACATTTAATTGTTAAGAGAGAGTGATGAACTGTACTCTTGCTCTGGCTCGACTACTGTTCCCATGGTCAGTGCAATGAGTGGTTGTTGTTATCTCATATTGAGGACAGAAGGACTTGTGGCTTGTCCTTGAGTCTCTTGGCAAAATCTTGGGAGAATGTGAGAAATCACGTCACCGTCACGCTACCAATATTCCCAAAAGTGGTTTTGGGGGGCGGATCCCAGAGTGTTGTTGGAAGATTAGAGAAGGATCCATCAGGAAATTAGCATAATGGGAGGAGCTAATATCATTGTATAACCATACTGTATAAAATTGTGTTTCCGAGGTTTGGAAGTCGGTTGTTCTGCAGACCAACATGGGTTGGTTGCTCTGCAGATCAGCACGTCTTTATTACCTTAATAAAGTCTACTTTTGAATTCACAAATTCCTGAGTTGTTTGAAAATGTTGGTGGGAAAAAGGGGAACAATTTTCCACAACATAATTGGAGGTCCTACCGAGATGATCAGGGACGCTAAATGGGTCTCTCCACATTAACGAACTATGTTAACCAACTATGTTTTTGTAAAAGGATGGAGTTTTTGAATTAAATGTAACTAACATATTGTAAATAATATCACAATGTAAATACATTTGTAAATAAGTCAGAGAGTTGCAACTAAGGAGGCTTGTCGAATACCGCCAGTCCAATCCGCCTTGCATAGAGGGAAGGCCACAAGGGACAGGGATTGCAGGGCACCGTGGATACCAACCCAGCACGATAGAGGGCTGCTGAGGGTTTGGATGCGGTTTGGGAGTGTTGGACAGTTCTGTGACGACTACCTGCAGACCAGGAAGAGACGGGGTCAACAGACTGTATGTGAGTGTAGGAATAGACGTGAAATAACGAAGGGAGAAGTTGGTCTGCCGATGAATGCAGAGTAAGTGTGGACAGTTGTTGTTGGAAAAATTGCCCAAGTGTGTGAATTAGGCTGTGTGGCGCCTAAGAGCGTGTGTAAAAAAGGGCTGGGAGGTGCCCGATGTGTGTGTGCCCCATGGATGGGGTTAAGTGTGTTGATCTCTATGGTAATGCTCTTTGTGTATCAAAGAGGGCTGGACCTACAGAAGCTTGTGACACTTTATAAGATAATGTCTTCCTGCGAAGGGCGATGGGAGGAGGTTGGTTCTATAAGGGTTAAAGAGTGTATGAGTGTAAGAAGACTTGTATGGTAACATCCTTCTGTGGATCTGGAAGGAGGCGGGGACGAGTAGAGTGTGAGTATGAATGTGTGTGCGAAAGAGAATGTGTGTGAGGGAAGAGAATTCCTGTATGTGTGTAAGAAAGTGTGTGTGACAGGAGACTCTTTGGAAGTGATGTACATAGCGTGTATAGATAAGAATACATTAGATAAGAGTAAATGAGATTACAATTACCACTTTCCAAACAAAAATAAGGAAGGAAAGAAGAAAGTGTTTTGTTACATAGATATGGGGAAATAATAACAAAATATAAGACTACAATGCAGAATATGGTCTAATCGTTCAAATTTAGAAGGGTCTCTCATGGGACAGATACAGAATCCAGGGGAAAGAACTTAGTTTTAACTGACATTGACATAAATCCATTTCATGTAGCTGAATGGTGATATTTGCCTGAGTGTTAGAAAAGAAATGTGTGGATAGATGGGAAGAAAGGTCAATGAAGAAAATAGCCAGATGGACAAAGATTTTGTGGGAGATGTGCCACGAGAAAGTATTCAGTGAACAAAGGATTTGGTCAGGTTTCGGGTATTTATTTGTGTAAACAGTTTTCATCTAAGTGGTTTCATTCAATTGTTTGAAAATATTGTATAGGTGGTCTGTTGGTTAAGTTTGACTGAGTTCAGACAAAGGATAGTGAGAGGAGTCAAATAGATAAGACTACTTTTGGCTGCCGTCCCAGAAAGTAGGGAGAAGTGCTAGGCATTCCAATCCAGAACACAGAGACACACTGGGAGAGAGGTGCAAAAGATGACAGACACACCAATTGAGATTCTGGGAAGTAGATTCCCAATATTAAAATAAATCAAAATAGAGCAAAATCAGGTTCTATATTGCACTTTGAAAATGGCAATTGTTTTCCCATTCCAAATGGAGATCTCCATGTACACGAAATTGTAGGAACATTGAGCTAATCTAAATTATGAAACACGACAAAGACGTCAAATTAGAATCAACTGGCCAGTGTTAAATGTATTGTTTGTGTATTTGTAGGTCATGTGTTCGTCATGTTATGTATCTATGTCGCAAACTAACGCCATGCTTGCTTATTTGTGTTATTTGTTCTATATGTCTACAAGATCAGTGATTTGAGGTTCACTCTAAAAGGAGAGAAAGTGAGTGCTACGTTGATGGAACATTGGTAAAATGGTAATTCCCAATTTAGGACATTACGAAGAGATAGACATAAGATTAGGGTTTAGAATTGTTGATTAACACACAACTTTAAATTCAGTAAGTTAATGTTAAACTCTTCAGTCAAGGTTTTAACTTTGTGTTGTGCGAGATTCCATCTTTGTTTCTCACAAGGTAGGAGTCCTGAATCTTGCAACCCTGATGCACCTTGTACAACGAAGGGGAAACCTCACACAGATGGCCCAGATCATTCCAAGGCCAGACCTGTGAAAGACTGCCTTGGGTTCAGACTAAGAATATTGGACACTGACGGTTCCAGCTACACCACAGTCAAGGAGAGGCTGGAGGAATGGAGAGAGGCACACAGAACAAAGAGGCTCCTACATCCATGGCTGTAACATCTAGGAGCCAATTGACTGGACATTGGGGAATCACAGAGGAGAGGGGAGTTGTATTTTAATTTTTAATACACTTTTTATATCAATGTTGTGTTTGGGTCTTAGCAATTTTCTGGAAAAGCCTGATTAAACTGTTTATTTGGAAGTACATTGCTATTGTACTTCCATCTAATTTTAGTCTTTTGTTTTTTGCCCATTTTCAAACTTTTGTGAAACAGTGTTTTGTAAAAAAAAACACCCCTATAGCACCAAGAAAACAGTTTTAACAGATTTTGTGATTTGGAACCTATTGACCAAAAAACATTCACATGGGTGGAAACATAACTTGGACACAAAGGAAAGTTTTTATTAGGGCACTGATAATTCATATTGTTATTTTAAATCTAAATTGATAATTGTTTTGGATTTGTTGTGAATTATTTGTGATGATTTTATACATCTGAAACATTTGTTTATTTGTCTGACATTTAAGGAATGGTCTCACCATCTCTAATAGTTGAGTATTATTTTAGTATGACAGTAGCCCAGATGTTAGGGCCCAGGAGAATAGGTAAACTGATGTAGTGTTTTTGTCTTCTCTTTTCTCCTATAAGGAAGGTGTCATGGACCTCTAACTCAATGCATGGAGACGATTTGGGAACAATGATGTGAAGTGGAACCTCCTGAAACCATTCCCTTCGGCACTTTCTGGGTTCCAGAACCTGATTCATGAACGTTTCTTCAACAAGATGGCGGAAGGCCTGACCTTGTTATGTCTGGAACACATCATTGGTGAGACAGAACAGCAACAGATCTGAGGCACAGGGTGGCTCACTACAAAAGAAGATCGGACTGAGTTTCTGTTAAAATATTTACAACATCAAGACCAAGGCAGAGAGGCCTTTGGGTCAATACGTCAACAGACAATAACAACACAAGGACAATGTGCCAGGTGAAGGGAGAGGACTAGGGTGTAACTTCCCAGTTAAATTCAGACTTTGCCATGTATTGGGATAGAAGTTGTGACACATAAGGTCTAAATGGAGCAGGAAGTCAAAACTAAAATGTAACTCTTTTGTTATGGCCCACACAGCAACTATAAGAGAAAGAGGTGTTGTAGAAATAAAAGGAAATATTTGGGGGAAAGTATGGGACAGGAAAATGAACAGTGAGGAATTATATACTTTCATACCATGGAAACAACCCAGAAAATGAGTAACTAATAGAAATAGAATAGGGACAGAAGCAGTACCACGGCGCAGACAGTGAAATGAGGGACAAAGCAAATGAGAAGGACAAGATAAGTGAAATGAAGGATAGGAGAGGTGGAAAGCAGGGAATGAGAAGTGAAATGTGGGAGAAGAGAAGTGGGTACAAGAAGTACATTGATGGTCAGGGAAGTGGAAAAGTAAATAAGTGGTGAGAATCAGAGATTGATAATGATAAGAGTTCAAGATAAAGGAAACCTATGGAAGAAGGTTTAACGATCTTGGGCAGGCATTAATGTTTTTAGGTCAGTGGTACGGTTGTAGTGAGACATTTTCCAAAGTATAAAACCAATTGTTAATTTGGATAAGATAGACATAGTAATAGGGTTGTGTTAGCTATTACCCTTGCCCTTTTAGGGGACACAGGTGTAGGTATTGCAGGAAAACAAATATCCTAGGTAGATGAACAGATTTTTCATGGTGACATTATCATTACCCAAGACCCTATAATTGTGCTTTGTGTCGAAGGGGGGGGCTGATTTCTGTGCTGAGAAGGATTGTTCTCCTTGTAAAGGGGGTTTTGAGTTCCTAGGTGGCTGGTAGCCAACCTAGTACAAAGGGAGTACTGCTTGGAGAATTAGATGGTTTACTATTGTACTTATATTCTCATACTCTCTTTGATTGAAGTGATTACCATTCAAATTATGTATGATTTATTTTATGCAATTTATACTCATTGTATAATCAGTTTATACTCCATTCATATGTAATTTGAAACAACACATAAAAGCCCAGGTGAACAATGGCTATTCAGTAGTCCGTTTATTAAAGGAAATGTTGAGGCAAACCTACGGTTAACCTCGTTGACTCTATGGACTAGTATGGCATTGTGACGTAGAACAATTGGCAATAATTAGAATGTTTAGAACGCGTTCTGAAAGAGTTGGTGCCACACAGTGATGGGCAGAACAACACTTTCCGAAACACAGAGAAAATCAAAACGTTTGTGTCAAGACTTTACGAAACGCTGGAAACATTTACTTGACAATGACATCTGCCCGTGAGAAATAAAAATCAGATGTTCAGTGTTCATACAGACGTATTTTCGCATATTACCAGAAAATATTTTGTGGCTCAACAGTTTGGTGCGTGTGCTAATTGAAAAGTGAAAGTAAAATGTGGGGTTTGTATCCTGCTTTACTCTTGCCTTTCCAGCTTGCTTCTCATTTAACCATTCCTCCATCATGTTTTGGATGATAAAGGCTTGTGAGTGAGAAGGGTTTCATTCCTATTCCCTTTGCAGTAAATGAGACATTATTTGAACAATAAATATTGATTTTTTTAAAAACAAAAAAACCCCCTGTAAAACATCTGGATTTGAACCAGGGTCGCCCTGCTCAAGAGTCATTGACACTACGCCACTAGTGAAGTCATTTGATATTAAATGTTTCTACTTCAATTGCTAACTAGAGCTCGGTGTTTGAAAGTGTTGACACCGATTGACAGGGCGCTCAGGTGACGGAGAACTGTGGAAACCCGTGCTTTGCAACAAGCACTTTAAAACGACTTTCTACTAACCAGGCTACTTTCAAACAATTGTCACACAGCTAACTCTCACAATCTCTCATTTATCTCACCCATTTGTCTCCTACAACAAATTGACACTATACATTCAAAGTTGTTTGTATTGCTGCTTCAATTTTCTAAACCTGAAGCAGTCAGGTCTCGGACATTCAATCCACACTTTCTTTAAATATCACGTGACAGTATTTCGACATCTGACGTCAAGTGACCAGAAATGTTTCGTAACATCGTTCGGATGCAGTGAGTGTCGGAAGGGTCGAAATGTTGTGCATAGCAGCCCATCACAACTCGAGACAATGTTCCGATGCAGTGTCGAAAAAATTGGAACAGCCCATCACTACTTTTCAACAATGCATCCATTATAATGATTTGCGTATTCAGTGCCATAGGATGCTCTAAATGCACTGAATAATTTAAAAACAACAGCCACATTTTAATTGGGAGAAGATAACCAGGATTTGAACTTATGTTGTTCCACAGGAGAGTCTGAGACACTACCCACTGGGCCACCGCTGAACTACACTCACCAGTGTAGTAGCCTACTGAAATTGGTAATGAGGTGTTCAGTAAAGGCCACCATACATACTGAAAGAGTTACTGTCATAGATGCTAGAACATTTCTATGATTACTACCAACTACCCTAACTTCCAGCAAAGTGACGCCACTCATTCAAAGTTGCTGGTATTGCACCTGGTTATCAAAACCTGAGTAAGTAAATTGTTTGTGACCTGACTGCACAGGTTTCATTCAATAACACGTGGCAGTGTTTCGGCACCCAGCGTCACGTGACTAGAAGAGTTTTGGAACACGTCTCGGAACATTTTTTCGATGCGGCGAGTGTCGAAGAGGGATGGGAAACCGAGGCTTTCTGAACCATTGAGGCTAGTTTTAAAAAAAGCTTCATTGCTCAAAGCTTTCCAACACAGAGCACAGCAGGGACATCTGCTGGACAAAATGTAATATGACATAATTTTAATTTTGACGTATTGTATTTAGCCGCCTGGAGCGGTGTAATGGTAAAGATGAATGAATTACGAAGACCTCAATAAAACAGGAATTTGTAGAGGGAGAAAGGATGGATTTTGCATTCAACAAAATCCTAATAACTGCAACAGGGAAAATCGAACCTATGGCCATGTGGACAGCAGTCTGGAGTAATACGGTGGCGCCACAGTAGACTATTTGATAGGTTACTTTGGTATTTGGTACACTTTGGTGTATTTGGTATTTGGTGTGTTTGTGCACTGTGGGGTGTCGCGTTCCGGTTTGAAAAGATCTTGGTCAAACGATGCTTCTGACGTCATCGATTACGTGAAATTATATAAAATATATTTCAGTTTTAAGTCACATTCATATAATTTGAATAAGGATTGAGCCATTTTAGTCAACAAAATGCCCATATGTTTTAATCTAATTTTAGTCCATCACAGTTATTGCCTCATTAACCTATAGCCTAAACCTATCACCATATCAAATAAGGCTAATGGGACATATCATAATGTTTCGCTTACGATGTTGATATTGCCTACAATTAGGCCTATTAATTAAAATTGTAGGCGCAGCGTTGTGCACATTATGGAAGCCTGAAATGTCCGAAATGTAATAAGCCCGTGGAAAATGCGTATTGCAAACGGGATATTGTTCGCGCAGTTTAATTCACATGGATGGAATTCACAGAAGATTCAAAAACGTTTCGATAGTTAACAAATTAGGCTATACCCACGTCCCCAGGCACCACACCACGGTCTTTGTGCGTATATATTGGGATGATGCATCTTAAAGCGCATCTTGATTAAAAAAAACACTGAGAACCTCTCTTTCCAAAATCCTCCTTTCCAACTATGGTAATTAATTAAGACTATTGTTACAAAGATGATTTCGTCTAGTCTCGCAAACTGAAAAATACGTATTTAAGGAATATTTTCGTCACTTTTTGTTGACGAAATTAACACTGTCCTACATTCTCCAATTGCTCTCTAATACACAATACTATTACGCTTTCCAAGAACTAAGCAAAACTTAATAATTATCGTGTCTACTTCTCAAATTACCCACTCTGTATAACTCTCAAATAATAGCTAACCAACACTAAATTATTCTCTTGTATGACTCACAATGACTGTTCTATGCCTACTATCAAATAACTAGCTCTATGACTCTCTTGACTAACTTGCTCTTTGAAATCCTCTCTAATTTCCATTCGCATGCGTGTCTCAAACTCCTACTGACAACCCTCGAAATGACCGGATTTCATTAACCTTTTGCCCTCAGTTTCAAAATAGCCATTCCGAAAACTACACCTGTTGGGCCGGTTGGAACTCGAAGGTGATTTTGTGACGTCCGAATCGTCGAACATCATGTGTCATTGTACTTTGAAACGAGGTTCTGGTACACTGCATTGAAACAGTAGAGCTCGATAAACTGAACGGTGCTTCGGAGCTTCATGTTCATTTGATTTGTCAGACCAGAGGACAGTTTTCCACTACGCCTCAGTCCATTTTAAATGAGCTTGGGCCCTGAGAAGACGGCATTTCTGGATCTTGTTTATATATGGTTTATTCTTTGCATTTTAGAGTTTTAATATGCATTTGTGGATGCAGTGACATACTATGTTCACAGGCAATGGTTTTTAGAAGTTTTCCTGAGCCCATGCAGTGATTTCCACTACAGAATAGTGTCTGATTTTAATTCAGTGCTGCCTGAGGGCCCAAAGATCACGGGCATCCGATATTGGTTTTCGGCCTTGTCCCTTGCGTACAGAGATTTCTCCAGATTCTCAGAATCTTTTAATGATTATGTACCGTAGATGATGAGATCCCCAAACTCTTTGCAATTTTACATTGAGAAACATTATTCTTAAATGTTTGCCTATTTGCCTGTGCAGTTTTTCACAGAATGGTGAACACCTCCCCATCCTCTCTGGGATGCTCTTTTTATACCCAATCATGTTACTGACCTGTTGCCAATTAACCTAATTAGTTGTGAGATGTTCCACCAGGTTTCTTTTAGCATTACACAACTTTTCCAGTGTTTTTTTGCCCCTGTCCCAGCTTTTTTAAAATATATTGCTGGCATCAAGTTCAAAGTGGGTATATGTTTTTCACAATAATAACATTTCTGTTTCAACATTTGATATTTTGTCTTTGTACTATTTTCTATTGAATATGGGGTTTAAAAAATGTACACATCATTGCATTCTGTTTTTCTTTACATTTTATATAGCGTCCCAACATTGTTGGAAACAGGATTGTATTTAAAAATATTACCACATTTAAGTGCATTTGAGAGTTCACACACCGTTGCACTGTTAGGCTACGCTGTTAGGTTACTATTATGTAGAGGGAAAGGTGTTTGTTCAAGCACATCAAAACACAACAAAGATGGTATTAAAAATTACTATGAAAAGAAAGACAGCCCTTTAGACAAGCATATTTCGCAGAACAGCTTGCTGAGTTCGGAAAACAACTTTTAAGGTCACCCCTTTTCAAAAAATGCTCTGGCTGGACGAGGGTAATTGGACAGCACTGGTCAATGATGACCAAAACTCCTGCCAGCTGAACAGTTTTTTTTCCTGTGCTTCAGTCCTGAGCCACCGGCCATCTGTCTCATAGAGACTAATAAGACTATTCTGACCACGTCAAACCACCTCTAAATAGCTGCACTTTACTGCACTCTAAATCTGTTCATCTACCTGCATCTAGATGTTCTGAAATTGCAAATGTCTTCTTCGACTGTTAATTCATGTACTAAAGAGGAAATTATATATTCATTGCTCATAAAGCATCTCACTATATTATGTAATTTTGTACACTCAACGCCCATATGTGTATCGCTGACTATCGGTGTAGATGTTATGTTTTGTGTCTCCATTCCATCCTTTTTGGTCTTGGCTTTTCCCCTCCTGATGTTAATGTATCAGCCCCTCTGCCGTTATCTCATGTTTACTGCCTAGTCTCAAAGCCATTTTGGGTCTTCCTCTGTTGTGCTTAACCCGGGTGGGTTTTGTGACTGGCTTATTGTTTATTTTTTAGCGTGGGTCATATCCAGACTAATTTCCTCCGTCTTGGTGCTCTTTTATTGGTTCTTGTTTTGTAGTTTCCCACAGTTTCATATTATTGATGGTATCTTGCAAGTGAACCCCGTTAAACCGTCTGACACAGTGATGGATAAATGTAGTTTTGTGAGTATATTAGTGGTGGTGAACTGGAAGTAAAAAAAATAAAAATTATGAACTACAATAACCACAACATGCCTCAGAGGTTAAAGGGGTTAACTAGCCAATATTTATTCCTCCGTTGTTAGGAAGAAGAGACTGATAACCCACCCTTTGCACTTCAGAGAAGCTTATATCAGCATCCTAATCATAACACTGTGATATATATTTTTCACACTGAGCTGTGCCAAACTAAGCTGAGCCAAGGTAAGGTGAAAATGAAATATAGTAACTAGAGAGTGACGTGGATTCAAAGCGTTTCAGAACTCAATCTGCGACTTGAGATAAGAGCGGTTGGTTTTAACACGGTTTGGGGTTTTCACAACTTCAAAGTGAAGTCAAGGGTAAATTTATACTTGATGTTGATGTCTCTTTTCCTCTCTGCTTTTACCTCTCCCTTTTCCTTACTATCCCTCTCTTCTTCACTTAGACACACACGCCTTTCCACTCACTGTCTTCTATTTTTGTACTGCCTCTCTAATTATCTTTGTTCTCTTAAGGTTCTGTTCAGACAGAAGACTGACATGGGTTTAACAAAGCATAGCCTTTTATGAATGATTTTGGATATTCTTCATAAGATGCACTAAAAAGTGTGCAGTACAAATCTAAAGAGTATGAAAATATTGTGTAAAACATTGATGACACGTTACTCTCAGTACATATGCTCTTATTCTTCTCTACCACATCAATATTCAACAAGACATTAGACAGAACAATCACATTTCCAGATGCTGGCTTGTCCCTTGTTGATAAATTGATGTCCCCTTTACTTAGGAGGTATTTTAGTGTGTTTCCATTAAGAAATATAAGCATTATATATTTCCTGTTTTTCTGATGTACCCTGGAAATTTTAGGGTCATGTACTGTATGTACGGGGATAATTCTAAAAATTGTGCCTCCAAGTCAGCAACAAGAGACAGGGGATTCAATATGTCACCATACTAATAACCTTAACATGAAATAATCACATCCAATGTTTTTTATAAATTTGGGTTAATGGATTCCTTACTTATTTCCCCTGGTTAGTGAAAGTCTTTCAACCAGGTTTTCTGGAGAAAAGGATTCTTTCAACCCTACACCAGTCAAAGACATTCTTTTTCAGCTATAAAAATCAATTTGTGGTGGGCCCTGCAATTGCATTTTCTGCAAGTTGCCAGACTATACTATGATTTAACACATCAGATGACGTGATTTTGAGGCTATGAGTATATTGTAAATACGTATATAATATACAGTGTTCTTGGAGAAAGGAATGGATAGGCTTGGTCTTAAAAAATCTCAATGTCTCTAATACAGAATTCCTTGCCATTGTTTTCAGTTTTCCCAGACTAAAAAAATGTTTTGTCATTATCTCTGTTACTCCTTTGTGATGTTTTGTCATTATCTATGTTACTCCTCTACCCTCATCTTAGTGATCACCAGCTGACAGGAAAAAAAAGTACTACCACTAGCCTGGTATCTGTAAATAAATATGATTGGTTTATCCATAACACACATAACACAGGGGTTATTAAAAAAGATGTGGCATCATGCACAGTAGAATTAATGAAGTCATAATGAGTAAAACCCAACCTGTCCACCTCTTTATTGAATGGCATTCTGATGAGCCCTGTGGTCATTGTTTATACAGTAACAGACTGCACTGAATAATCTGAAGGGAGGGAGAGAGGGAAAACGAGAGTTAAAGGAGATAGGTTGTCAATATAATACCATAAACAATCATTATGTGTTTTTTTACCCCCCCCCCAAAAAAAAAAAAAAAAATCAACCATTATGTGTCCCAATTTTTACAATTGCTAACAGATTAAAACTGGTTCCATGAACGATATGCACAAAATAATTTTGCTAAATCCCAGGAGGAAGACAACATTCCACTACCCATAACAACTATTCACCTGTTTTCACACAAATCTCTGTTCTATTCACACCTTTTTGCTAACCTCTACTCACAACACCCTTTGCAAAGCACAAATGTCACCATGTTGTCATCTGGAATACACTGAAATTCAAGAAAAAAACTCATGTCGTCATAATTCTAATACTCTCAATAAACAGTTGCCGAGAAGTAAATGCTAATAAGCATAATTAGTCAACAAGCAATCAGGATGTTGGCATGAATAAAAAGAACCACAGGTAAGCTCACCTGTGTATAGGAACAATGGATGGTAACTTCAGAGAGTGAGGTAGAGGAAGACAAAAAATGAGAGGAGGTGGATGAAGGAGAGGATGAGGAAGACGAACAAATATCTCCAGTGACGTTCGTTACACTGTATTTGACCATTTTCTTGTACATCATAAGATGATTGAAGGAAACTGAGCTGAGTACAGCCAAACCGGAGCCATTTCACTGCTTCATCAATTTTCCAGACTTTCATAAATGAAAATCGGTTACTTACTGTAAAATTATCTGACTAATGTGTCGAGCACCATGTTTTCTGTGCTCTTAATCTGTATGCATTAGCACGTACAGGACGGTACAGGAACTCTATGTGAAGTTCAGAATTGTTCTTCTCTTTATACAGTAGAATTGACAGACATCAGTTGATGGTGGAAGACCATGCCTGATTTCTGAGGCCCATGATGTAGCCATTCAATTCAATTTCTCTCACCACTGGGCAATGTCCATTCAGTTCTGTATTTGTATTTGAGGCTTTTATGTGACCTTTGAGGGCAGTTTCATTCATATGCAAGATAATAAGGGTTTTGAGTATAATGTTCAGTTTTGTGTGAGATGTCTGGGGTTTCGTCAGTGTGGTGTGAGTTTCGAGATGTGTGTTTATAAATTTGCGAAACTTTAGTACATAATTAGGAAATATGTGTTTGCAGTTGTGAATATCTGTAATAACATACATATTAGTAATTTAGCAGACACTGTTATCCAAAGCTAATAAAAGTTTCTGAATCTATCTTAACAAAGCTATGTCATTTACCTCTTTTTGGACCAAACACACAGTAAATACAACTTTCCGCTGTGTTTGATGGTTCCCATCATGTCCCTTTATTTTTGTATAGAAAATCAGATGAGCTGTATAATAATATAAATTGCGTTAAGCAAAATAAACTATAAATGGATGTCCAAACCGAAGAGTGTCACAAACTCTTAAACAACTGTTGTGTTCAATTTTTTATTTTTCCTGCTGCGCTCCTCCATGTGGCTCATTAGAGACGCTCCCCGGGGTGTTTATTGGGGTGTGAATTTCACCATTAAAAGTGATGTGTGGCACCAGACTGGGATGTATAATAAATCATAGCCCAGACTTAGAGACAGATGGTGATTAGAGAGAGAGGAAAAATATAACAATTTGACATACTGGTAAGAATCAACCAAAAAAATTGAGCAAATTGGAATGCTACCTTGCCCTAAATGGAGAGTACACTGCAGCAGAATACCTGGCTTTGACTGAAAACCTTTCACTATGTTACAGATTCAAGGAGCATAGCCTTGAAATAGAGTTTGTCATAGGAAGACTTAGCTCTCAAGGGAAGAACGGCTATTTGCACACCCCCAAAATGAGGAGGAAATGGAGCTTCACTTTTATTAATTTCTGCTAGACTTATGACCACATTAAAGACAAGCATTTTCTGCAGTTCACAGAAGGAAATTTTGCAAACATATAAAATATAAACAAACTCACCTGCTCGACAAAGGAAAAGATGGGTTGTAGGGAGAGCGAGAACATTGAGACAAAAATAAAGACACTGTAACTGATAGACAGAGAGAGATAATGGTGGTGAAGGGAAGATGCTCTTATTGGAAGTGTTCTATGTTCCGGAAATAAGTCTCAGGGGGGCTGCTAGGATTGCTCCCCTGTAGTTTTGACTGACCTTAAATCACCCTATTGAATGACAGCATTTTATTTACTGAGAATGATTCAGACAGCTTCAGTCTGCGACACAGTATCTGACACTAAATCAACCTCAGACTCCCCTAAAAGTGCCTCATCCTTCAAATCTCAGACGCCTGCTTGATCCATTAGATATCCGTCGGAGCTGCTCTTCCATACGTTCAATATCATAAATAAGCCTTCAATTTCACATTCACACTAAAAGCTAGCTTTTGTACAAGTTTGCGTGTGGTGCACAGAAGATCAAGTATGCTGAGTCTTGTGTTGAGATTTATGTCTCAGGACTGCTGAGCCGAATGTTCACCAGGTCTGCCTAGAGACAGGAAAAGAAAGAGTTTGCGACATTTGTTTTGCTCCATTGTGTCAGGCAATTTAAATCTAATTAAAAAGATTTTTAAATACTATTTGGACCTAGGCATTTCTACTGTATCCATGCATGTTGTGCGGGTATGTGGAATATACAATAACACACAGTGTTGTGAATGTACTATATACATTTGCAGATCTACTGTTGTGCGACTGGAACTCTTTCCTGTCCTATTGATGTGTAAAGCATGTTTTCAGAACGAGTAAATTCATTTAAAACATTTTCTACAAGTTGTTTGACTCCACGTGCGCACCTCTGTCAGAAATGAATCAGTTCTAATTTGCTTTCCATTCTCAGTTGCTTGGGGTGACTGTGGCCTCAAATTCTGGAGATGCTAGCTTTTTTTGCACAGCTTGCTTTGAATTGTATTTTAGTGATGATCCAAGCGTCCAAGTGTCTTTCTATGTATATGTGGTGTGGCCATATAAAAGAAGATGAATGCAACACTCCTCCTGAGTGTTGTTGAAACAATGTATTTAAGATCTTATTTTTTTTCTATTTTAAGGTTTGGCGACAAACACACAAATGAGTATAGAACAAGTCCAAAATATTCTTTGAATTAACAGAATATTCACGTTTAACAGTGATGTTTTCACTGAGCAATTAGAACGAGTTGTGGTTTTTTGATCCGTTACAAATGTCATAGTAGTGCACAGTGGGCAGTGGTCATTTTTCGCGTTTGTTGAGTAGTTATTTATAATCAATGTGTATGCTTTGGTGGCAGGCAATTGGCCATCCCACTCGTATGAATCAAGTTTGGTTTTGTTAGCTCGATTCTGCATAAAGAGCTCTCAGCTATGTTTGTAAGCAGTGTACCCATGATTCATACTCTTATTTGTTGATGTGTTCAGTTGTGTGGGTTTGGAGTGAGACATTCTACTGTTTATGAGAGAATTTAGGTTGAGTTCTCTTCCCCTTGTGGTAGATATCAAGTAATCTTGGCCCTCAGGCATGTTCCTGCTTATGTTTAACACACTTAATAGCCCACTCGCAGCAAGCAACACAGACCGTTCCACCCACCTGTGCTAACCGTCTCTGAGAGGGTTTGCATAAATACGTGTAACTGTTACCTTTTGTGCCGTGATTTTTTAGCAACATAATCTTGTGTTTACTGATTCAGTTAGGCATCAAGAACTCTCTCATCACAAATTAAGAAATGCTCTGTTTACTACACTATTTAGCATACGGTCATGAGTCAAATTAACATGAGCTTTGTTCACTGCTATTACATAATGTTACTCTATGGTTAGTCTACTCATCACATTAGGTATGATATTGTATCGTTAGCTGGCAAATGCATTTTAAAGGTGATAGATCTTTCAATCAACCGGAGGGATCAAGTCTGTGGGTCTGTATGGGACTTCCTTCAGATAGATGTCCTATCCTCTTTTAAACACTAGGTGGTGTAGTATGGCAATAGACTATACCGTGACGTCCTGTATGTTTATAAGACAAGGGCATACTATATTTTGCATTTTATTAACAAAAATACAAAATCCTTGAATTAAAAATAAAACACGTCTCCGGATGGTCTCTCCAAATAACTTCAAAATGTAATGTCTCTGCTTCAGGAACACTTGCCTTGCCACACTGTGTCTTTAAACTGAGGGGGTGAAAAGGATCAAGGGTGTATGGGTCAATTCAGCCAGTGGGGCCCCTTTCAGCCAGTGTGCAGCATTGCAGCCTCCATGAACAAAGTGGAATCCCATTCGCCAGCAGGATATTTCTGAGATTGCACATGATTCACACTGAAATACTAGGAGGGATTAGTTCATTTGAATTTCATGCTAGTTTTATTAATTAAAACTAGAACATGAATACCATAATTTAAGTCACAAGTGTGTCCCGAGGTTGATGGGCTTGTTATCTCCTCGCCATTCTCTGGATGTCACCCTCTCTGTTTCCTCAGAGGGATTCCGAGCAAGTTCTAGGGCTGAGGGGCTGGTTTGGGATTTACGTCCCGTTCTTTAAAGCAGACAGCGAAGATTACTCTAAATAATCCTAGTTAGCCCACAAGCTGCTGTTTCCAATAGGAGTCTAGTAAAGCCAAGTCAGTGAAGCCAAGGTAGAACTTGTGAGATCCTATTGGACAATGTTGTTGCTCTTGTTTTTGTTGGAAAAACAGCTTGAACATTGTAGAAGATGGTGGCTGCATGTTCTCAGCTGGATTTATTGCTCTAAATATGAAAAAGGACTACATAATTTAATAGAACCACTTTCTCCAGTTCTCAGACGGATACAATCACTTTCATCGTAGAGGTTGAGTAGGTACGTCCCATGTGTTAAGACAGCGTTCAATGCAATCGTGATCATGGCAGGAAAGTGACAGACATGAAAGAAAAGATTAAATGAAAGAAAGACAGGAAAAGACAAGGAGAGAAAGAGGACCAGATTATCCAGTGTGGAGTGCCTCTCCAAGTTAAGACTGATGTTATTGTGTGAAATCCAAATGATCCTCATTAGATCTAGAGGTTGCTATCTTCATGCAGGAGAGACATAGGTAGTAACAGAAATGCATAGAAATTACAAAAAGATATGCAGAAAGAGAGGGAGAGAAAGGAGAGGCCATGTCACAAACCAACAAGTCAGATAGTAAGAAATTCCATATGTATTATTACGTGTGGGACCCTGTGCTTAAATATGTTGAGGGCCTAGCATTTAAAATCTAGTCTGCGAATATCTGAGGGTGTAGAGAGAGGTGTGAGAGAGTGGTTCGAAAGGTTTGCCACTTAGGTTACTGTGGGACAGCTAGGGAAATGAGTGCAAAGGAAAGTAACTTTAGCGATGAATAAACATCATAAATATATAATCTGACTCCATATTGTTAGTAAATAAATGTTTTCGTAAATGACCATATGTTGGAAGTCCTTAGTAAAGGTTAGCTACTCCTTTCTTCACGAGCCTAACATTAAAATGACATGCGTTTCTGGGGTCCACCCAGCTTTTTTGTGGCATTGGCGCAGTAAAGGCTTCTTTCTAGCAATTTGACCATGCAGTTCATTTTTGTTAAAGTATCGTCGTATTGTGCTCCTTGAAACAACCACATCGTCTTTTTCCAGAGCAGCCTGTATTTCTCCTGAGGTTACCTGTGGGTTTTTCTTTGTATCCCGAACAATTCTTCTAGCAGTTTTGGCTGAAATCTTTCTTGGTCTACCTGACCTTGGCGTGGTATCAAGAGATCCCCGAATTTTCCACTTCTTAATAAGTGATTGAACAGTACTGATTGGCATTTGCGTGGCTTTGGATATCTTTTTATATCCTTTTTCATTTTTCCATTACCTTGTTACACAGGTCTTTTTACAGTTCTTTTCTGCTCCCCATGGCTCAGTAACTACAGTATCTTTTCTGCTCAGTGCATCCACGTGAGCGCTAACAAACTCATTGACTATTTATACACAGACACTAATTGCAATTTAAAAAGCCACAGGTGTGGGAAATTCACCTTTTATTGCCATTTTCGCCTGTGTGTGTCACCTTGTGTGTCTGTAACAAGGCCAAACATTCAAGGGTATGTAAACTTTTGATCAGGACCATTTGGGTGATTTCTGTTATCATTATGATTTAAAAAGGAGTCAAACAACTATGTGATAATAAATGGCTTCATATGATCACTATCCTTAAATAAAAGACAATTATTTTGCATGTTCGGGCATTTTTCAAAATCAACGCAAAAATTTCACAATTTCTGCCAGGGTATGCAAACTTATGAGCACAACTGTATGTGTGTAATTATCAGTAGCCCTATGAACTTGAGTTTGACAATAAACGAGTAATGCCATCGTAATCTATATTGAAGTAATACAATTAATTCCAATCCAGTAATACAGTTACAATACAATACATACAATACAAATGTTTGGGTAAATAACAAGCTACAACACAACGTGTTGGGAGGTCTCTTTAACGATGACAAACTCCTAAATATGATTACAACACAACGTGTTAGGAGGTCTTTTTAATGGTGTCAAACTCAAATAACGTTTTGGAGACATGGCTATTTATCCTAAAATCAGACATATCTCCCCAAAATATATGCCTCAGACATAACATTACCCCGAATAGTCATTAGCATTACTTCACCTTGGCAAACACAACACAAAAGACAGGAACTGTCCCAATTAATCAATGCAAAATTATCAAATGGACAGGGCGTTGCCGCCAGTTGTTTGTCAGACATGCAACATGGACAAACATTTCTACAACGTTCTTGTAAAGTTTGATCCATAACCAGTACAATAAAGTACAATAAAGCATATCAGCCTATTTTGCCCTTTATGGGGAACAGGGGAAATCCAAACACTACAGATAAATGTCCACAATATCATTAATTTATTTGCATTCTAGTTTGCTCAGAGTTTCACACCTCTCCAGGTGAGCTCAGGATGGTGGTGCTAAAGGCCCACACCTGGTGTTCCAGATCATGAAAGAAGCAAATGTTATTCAGGACCCCTGATTAACCTCACCAAGGGTCTGTTGCAGACTTGGTGGGGCCAGGTGCCCATCTTCGTCGAATACACTTCCACTCTTCCTTAACAGACATTTCTCATTACACTACAAGCGGACCAATATGCATGGTCCTGTCTGCATTTAGTTTGTGGTCCTTGCAAATCTGAGTCCATGTGGGCCCCCTAATGACCTTGGGTCCCAGTGCATTTGCACTGTCTGACCCTACCGCCCTGGTGTGAATCAATGTTTTCTTTAATTTCATAGTAATGACTTCTGATTAAATAGTAGACAAAATATAGCCATTGTATTGTGTGGTTTAGTCAGAAGAGAGGCAGCCTTGTGTGCCAGCCTCTTTCTACTCCTCTTTGCATGTCTTTCGGTCCATGGACATCATTCATGGCTGCCTCTCCTGCCTACAACCTCTAAACTCAAGAGGCTGTCATTTCATCAGACACCACAGAAAAATTCTGATTGATCCCATGAACTCCATGAATTGGGACAACCTCTTCACACAACCTTAGCCTTCAGCGTTGTACTGTATATTATATTGTACGGTAACGTTGAATAAAACCCGTATGAGCATTATAACAAAGAACACCAGAACCAGTAGAAACAAAGTAAACCCGGCAGTTACTTTCTCCATAACAGAACACTGAGCCTGATCCAAGAGAAAAGGATATTAGAAGGGAAAGTTGCGGTGGTCATCTGTGTGGGGAGAATGATTGCTCTTGGCAGGGGATGCCACAGACCCATACACCTCCGTCTCTCAAACCACACTGAGCCTGATCCACCAGCAGCCACTTCAGATTGTTATTCATGAGATGTCCGTCTTCTTTCACTGTCGTTTTTTATTAAATCAGAAGGGAAGAAGTACACAGATTTTTTTTGCTAACCAAATGTCTGTGGCTAGGTTCTCTCGAGGAAAAGCAAACTGCATTCGGTTAACTGATTTCAGTCTAACAGATATTGGAAAAATCCTCATTTCTTTTGGACTCTATAGAATTTTAAGTGAATGTAGTAATGATTGCCAATGGTGCAATAATGGCTCTAATAACTAAGGTGACCAGATACCCAGAAAGAATAGAACCCTGTCAGAGCCTTCTTTTTTGACACAGAGAAGCATTTTGAAAAGCTAATGAGACTCCCTGTGCAGGTGCCTCTTGAGAGTTAACTGTGCTTCTCTGCTGAAGACAGCCATTCTCCTGGTACTATCTAAACAGACACACAGGCACACACATACTGTTCGTACATTCACACAAGCACACACCCAGGCACACACACGCACACATGCATGGACACACACGTGACTGGTGTAGATTGCCTGTACACTGTTTCGTCTGACAACAGTATTCCAGAATCAGGTTTGGTCTAATAATATTTAACTGAGAATGAAACAAAATACTTCCATTAATCAAATTTTCTTTTCTTACGCATGTATATGCATTAAATAAGGCGATATTTTAAATTACAACAATGCAATATTGTGACCATAATTAACAAACTGAAACATGTTACATACATGTTAAAGAATCCAAATGCATTTTTTTCTGCCCTTGTACACGAACTCTGCTGCAAAGTAAATCAACAAATGGGGACACGGATAGCCAAACTAGGCACAGTTAAGTCATGTACAGTCAAAAAAACAGTAGCTACCAAGCATGTACATTATTCATAAATTTGGGGATTAAAAAGTGAATAAATGCATGAAATGCATGAATATCCCAATATATTGTCAGAAGACCATTACATTACAATATTATGGTAATAATATGTTAGGGCCAATAAAAACCTATTAATATTAGTGCTTTGACAGGTCACATTGATAGCATTTTAATTGCCAATTTAGAATAACCAACCTCCTCAACATATATATATATATATATATATATATATATATATATATAGCAAAAAGACAAAAGGGGCAAAAGCAAATGGTATTTATAAGGGGGGACTTGAACAAACACTTATAACAGATAAAATGTACAGTAATATCAAGAAGCCTGACTGAGAGAACTGACACGTGTGAGTTAAAAGTTATTCTTTCATACACATGGCCTCTGTGAATAGTAGATCTGAAATCTAGGTTTGTGTGAAGATGTTTTATGTTAATTTGACATGTCAATGAAAGGAGACATGAACACAAGAAAGCATAAAACCACAAAATTCTAAATAAAATCTTTAATCTTTTAGTGATGTTTTGATTTCACTTGCTACGTAAAAATGAGAAAAAGTTCAAAGAAAGGTAGTACTGATAGGACTGATAATAATACACAGCACCGTCCAGCTCCAGAGATCCTATTGACTGAAGGGCCTTGGCAGAAAGGAAATTCTTCTTGGCTTCACACAACATTCCTCCATCTCTCTGGACTGGTCACATGACTGCGTTCCTGAGTCTTACAATATTGGCTATCAGACCTGCTATAGACATTCAGTCATACATTCAAAATACTTGGCTCGATGTTCAAAGTGGGAGGAGTCACAGATGGTGTGAAAGGTGGTGATACTTTATTGGTATTTGGATTATGAGGGGGGTTCACCTCTGGTTGTGGTATTTATTGAATATACTAGGGTGTGTATTCCCAGGGCCAGCCCCAGGCATAAGCGACATAGGCGGTCGCTTAGGGCCCCGAACTCTAGGGGGCCCCAGTCCGCTAGTGATCCCCGGACCAATTGGGAAGAGGGGGCCCCCCAAATCAAACTTTGCTTAGGGCCCCCAAAAGGCTAGGGCTGGCCCTGTGTGCACCAAACAGTAAATCATAACAATGCGCTGAAAATCAATATGATTCTGGGTTAGCATTTTCACACAGCTGTCTGTTTAGCTTTATTGTGGGTAATTAAAATAAATATATTCCCTGTGTCTCTATTACAAATCAACAGCTCTGAATATACCATACAACTTCTCAACATCAAATATATATACTGTATATCCCATTGTGATACGGTCTTATCGCCCTGCATGTGTGATCGTATCTCGTTTAGGGTCAGCGGGTCAAGTGGCTGGTGCAGGACTATCTAGCTGTGTTTAGTGCAATTTAATCAATGCCTTGGTCGGTAAGGCAGGACCCAGGCGCAGAGGTATACATTAACAGAGATTCTTTAATGCAAGGGCTAACTGGTTTACAATGCTTCACTACAACCAACATAACATACGACAGCAACATTCAACAATGACTGACCAGGAACACTAGGAACCAGAGGAACTTAAATAGGGACATGATTAGGGGGAAAACGAGTGATGACTAAACTAGACACAGCTGAAACCAGTCAAAGAACATCGAAACAGAACTAAAAGACACCGAACATAAAAATGCAAAAGCCGTCACGACACAGGCCATGACTGATGATTGACTATAACAGCCACAGCATTAGCATATATCATGTCAGTTAACAAATGATAATGAAAAAAAAATGCTTGATCTAAGAAAGCATTTATGGTCACATTTCAATTCTGTTGTAGTTTTGATACTTTTTTTTTTTTAATGAGGAAGCTAGCTAAACCAACTTGTAGCTTGTTGGGGCAAGGTAAAGGGTTCAGCTGGGTAAGGGAATTCATTTGGAGAGCTGCAACTGTGTGTTCTGTGAGTTCAATGTAGCAACATGTAGTGCTTGCCCAAAAACACTACTTTGGCTAGCTGTGAGTCGTTGTCATTTTAACTAGCTTATTACATATCAAATCATTTTCAAACTTTTCACTTGTTAAAGTTAGTGACTGTGGCATTGAACAATATGTTTCCTTCCCCCTCACAGCCAAGGTCTCTCCTGGCAACCTGTCTGATCTGCTTTCTCCTATAACTCAGGGAATATACAACCACAATTCAGAAAAAAAAAAAATGAATTGCTGCCGGTTTCTTTAAACTAGCCTGTCTTGGTTTTCCACCAAACTGAAAAATATAGACACTGCTGCTCTGACAAAACTAAGTATTTTAAAAGAATATCTGGTTTATTCAGAGACCATGAATTAACCATATTTAAGATTGCATACCTCTATTGTTGTCATATCATAGATGTTTAATCTCAGGGAGGATGCCGTGACAAATTAGAATGTTGCTCAAATCCGACAAAGACAAAAACAACATGAAGTACATGACCCGGATCATTGCAGTG
Source organism: Esox masquinongy (assembly GCA_016801175.1). Taxonomy (NCBI): domain Eukaryota; kingdom Metazoa; phylum Chordata; class Actinopteri; order Esociformes; family Esocidae; genus Esox; species Esox masquinongy. The sequence goes on from JACXGI010001133.1 coordinate 68,167, forward strand.
AATGAAGCTTTCTCTAACGGCACCCTCTGCTGTGTGTAACGTACCATCAATGTGATCATTCTGTGCTGCTATTCTGTGGCCAATTCCACACATCCATACTGTGCGAATGTGTTTGTGCGTGTGTGCAAGGATGCATGAGGTGGGGATATTTACCGACACAGCACTTGAGTTCATAAAGTATAGGTCAGCCTCATAGGTGGCAGTGGGCCAAGCGAAGCAGAAAATCAGAACCCTCAAAACATGTACATTGACGCAGGGCATGTCTACACTAGACATATTCACACAGAGCACGTCTATGCTAGCGATTTGGTGTTGATACAACATCTGCTTTCTCCATTCTGACACTAAGTTTCTAGAAAATGCCTGTCTGGGGAGCGACAGAGAGCAAATTTTTATAAATAGTAAGCCTGCCTTGTCCCACTTATATTTTCTTTTTCTGTGTCTAAAAAGATGGCAAGTCTGTCCATTAACCCTTTTTTAACAGATGAGGCCCGTATAACAAACCCTTACTGTTGTCACAGTCAAGCCAACAACAATGACACCACAGTGATCTCATAGTCCGATAAATATGTGGATACCCCTTATATGTCTCTGCTTCTAGTATTATGGAAGGAAGAGGTTGATTTGCGATCCAATGCTATCTAGCATAAGCTTAATAGACCGGAAGTAATTACGGTAATTCAAGTTAGAAATAAAACTAGCCAACACCTTCCTTCAAACAGGACTCAGGTAAAAATGACAGCCACTAGATCATCTGTCTCTGGATAAATAGATAAAGGGCCTTTTTGCCAAAATCTTGAACAATCCTGTTAATTAGACATCTAGCAACACTTTTATTATTATAAACTGTATGGGAACCTGATAGGGAGCATGCTGTATTGTACTTTACAGTTATAGAAACACTATGGATTGTTTGCTTTACTTCAGGCTGTAGTTGTGAAAGCAGTGCTCATGAGCCTAAACGTGTTCTTGTTTTCAGCCTCCGCTAGTTAGAGAGTATCACTGCCCAAGCAAACATCTCTCAGCAAAATAACTGTAGGCAGTGGGAAGCCTGAAAATCTTTAATCAATCCACACTTACTGACAGAAGGGAGAGCCAAACAGGTGAAGGCTGGAATGGGGGTGGACTAGCAAAGTCAGGCAGGCATAGCACATAACCCACGTGTACTGTAAACATCTAGGGATGTTAGGGGGGAAATGGTCAAGGTGCACTGACCAAAGTGATTGATGCAATATCAGATGATACCCTCAGATGATGCCATCACCTGATCCTGGATGCACACTCAGGTTTTCTGTCTAAACTGGCCTCACTTCATTACAGCAGTTGTAGATTTACATTATACATTCACAAAATCGCAACAGTTACACACTTTCGCCCCATCTGATTTGTTATTCCTTTGTTGGGTTCCAGTACTCCAGGATCAAGGACTAGCCGAATTGAAGATGCAAAATCGAATAGATGCTAATCTGTTGCGCCCTATCTGCTACAGTTGGCTAATGACTGTATTCATAGGCTCCCTCCCACACAGCTGCCACAGCCTAATGACCAGCAAATCTATGCTACTAAAGATTTACCATGTTTACTGGGAACAGTTGCTATGATACCAGAAGTGAGATGAAGCTCCATTCAGTGCAGGCAGCATGGTATCTATCTATAAAGATTCCTTTCCAGAATCAGACAGGACAATAGACCGTGTCTCTGACTGCAAGACATGTCTTGCTCAGAAAGTTCTGGAAGAAGGAGTTATGATTCTCCAGACTTACTCTCCTTGACTTAGCTGTGATAGCTGCTTCGGAACTCAAACGATTTAGGCCTCCTCCTTAATAAGTGGCGTGGTTCGGATCCATCATTGTCACTTAGTTTCTCTGCAAATTTTAGTTCAAGGTGTGTTCCCATTTTGCAGGTAGTTTGGCAAGTAGTTAGTAGCTCAGCATGTTTCTTTATCCCAACCCGAATGATTCCTGAGAGGCTGCAAAAGGGATTAGATTAAATATTGATGAGCTTGTGCAATTGTTCTGGTAATTAATGGCTGGACAAATCCCGTGGGCAATTTCTATCAGGGTCCTCGAGAGAAAACATCGTTATAATATATCAGTAGAATAGAATTACACAATATTAATACTTTGCATTGGAATGTTATATTAGCTGGAATATCGATACTATGATGTACTGTTATGAATAGTCCATAACATATTAAGAACGGGTGGAATAGCTAAGTGGAAATAAATCATGTAACGACCACCTGGTTGATTACCTTAACTGAAAGTAATTTGCATACACATCAATTGTTGACTACTACACTACAACACAGAGTTCATTACCAGCGTTAAGCATATATGTTATTAACTTTGTGTGCAGACCTCATCACAACCATGAACTTTAAATAGACCATTTTCTCCGTTTAACACATTTCATTTCCTTTTTCCAAAATTCCAATGATCTTTGAATAATTCACAACCCACATAATGCTTGCATTTAATACAGTATTCTATCAGCTTAGACATAGCAAGTTGGTCCAGAGGTTCAGAACTTTTTATATAAGACTTAAGGTCTTGGCTTGTTTTGGGTCCTGTTGGGAACTACCTTCCAAATTCACTAGATTTGTGTCAGAACTGGGATGAAGCTCATGAGAGACAAAATATGTTTTTTTGGCCACCGCCTTGGCACCCGACAGAGAATGTTCAGTTGTGAAATTACGACATTAAAAAAACATTTCTGGATAAATGTCTTTCTTTGTTTTAAAGCAAAATTCTTGCAACGCTTCAAATTTTGCCAAGGCTTATGTTATGATATTGGAGTGAGAGTGCCTAACCAAATCAATGCGGGCCCCTTGGAGGCCAGGGCCCAGGTACACGCCTTGATTGGCATATACCCTGTTCTAAAGCACTTTTGTTGATACAGTGGTTAATCGTCAGTGACCTAAAAATACTACACGTGCTCAACCAAATATTACTATTTACTCCTAATATTAAGTTGCTGAAAACAGGATATCTATAAACAGCCGCGGGAAGATGTTTTCTTCAGGGGGTGCAGGTTATGACTGAGCACAGGGTGGTATTGAAGATCTATCACAAGGACGACGCTTGCCCACCCGCTGTAGTGACTAAAAGTGGATTTCCAAAACTCGTCAGGAGTTGCTGTAGACGGCTGAAGCCCCCCCTTCTCCCCCGCAGCCCTACTTTCCTCGATAAATAGGCTGCTAAAAACAAGACAATTACCCCTGATCCACAGTGAAAACAAATATGGCGTAGTGATCCTGGAAAAAAATGCGGATACATAAAACATTAACTTATCCTACAACAATAAATCATACAGCCCCTTTCCTTTTACCAAAAGTAGGTAGACTACTCAGTACATGATTAATTGCATCACGAAATACGGCACTCATTAAATAATGCAAGCAGACACCTCTTGTTGTATTTCAAAATTCTCACGGGGTAAGAGTTTGTGAGACAACTCAATTAGACTCTGTCATAAGTAGGTTGCTCTTGAAAACACTTTGTGATTTAGCAGCAATGGCATCACTGTTGGACACCAAAAAAATAACAAAATGTGCGACATCATGATCGGGTGGCTTCTTGATATAAACCCCCGCCGTCTCTCTCTCTCTCTCTCTCTCTCTCTCTCTCTCTCTCTCTCTCTTCCTTTTACTGCTGTTGCGCTCTTTCTCGTTTTAATACCATAGTGGACTAGACAGCCACTCGACTTGCATACGCTATGAACATTGGCTGGATCTGAGAAAGCAATTTTGATGGGAAAAACGTTCAAATGTTATTTTGGACAATACTAAGGCGACTCGATACTGTTTCAAGATAGACAAGTGTGTTCTCACACGTAACACAATGGATCTGTCATTTATGGCTGCGCAGGTAAGTCTCGGGGACATTTTTGAAATTGTTAATCAAGACAAGTTTATGTGGCTTCCTTGGAATTATCGGCTGATAACTATTTGAACGAATAGATAGAAAGCATTTTTAAAAGCTTACGGATGTGCTGAAGCTGATAAGTATCAAACGTTATGAAATAGGGTCGATTTTGGCCCATCGATAATGAGCCGAGATAAGTTTTTCTGTCTGCGGGAGAACTTGATTTTGACATCAACAAGCTGGAAATACTTGTTATACTGCTAAATGCTGAATTCAGTTGGTAAACTATAGGGGATTATACGATTAAACTAATTCAATTAGGCTAAAGTTATTAAATGAGCTATAATATGTAATTTAATATATATTTTCTTTCATTTTATGTTCCATTATATTCCATGATCATCTGTGCTGTTCTTTTTGAGTTTTCAGACAATTTGCAATCAACAGGATACTTATTTTAATCTTAAAATTTTAATTACTATAGATTTTGAGTTAATCAATATCTATTAAGATACTCTAATGTGGTTTGGGATAATCATGACATAGCGCCAATCTCTAATATCCAATGCAAAATGGAATTCACCACTAGTACCTTGAACATGTAACTCATTTGGATTCTAATGAATACAAAATGACAGATACAAGACCACAGATTCTGTTTATAGCCCACCTTGACTTACATGCCTATCTGGCAAGGAATGTGATGCCTTCGGGGCATATACAATTAAGTTGTCTGTATTTTTTGTTAGAAAACAAGGACTTCTTTGGGTGGGCACAGGGAGATAAGACCATCTCAATCTCATGTGCACTTACAGGTAGCTCGCATTTGATCATCATGGGGAACTGACAGCGAGTTTGGAGTGCAGTCCACACTGTTGCTTTTTTAACCAGTTGTGATGTGGGGTAGAGGTCAATCAGGACATGTCTCCAGCCAGGGAGGTACAACACTGGTCTCTGGGCAGCTTTTAAAAACAGACCTCCACAGGCTGGTTATTTTTATACATTGCCACATCTTACTTTTTGCCTTGAATACAGATTATTACCCTCTTTCACACTTTGTATCTGAGTTGAAAACATGCAGTGCCAACCTGCTTAGGTGTTAGCAGAAGTGTGATGCTGAACCAGTATCTGGACAGTGGTGGAGATAAGACAGTTCTCCCTTCTAGAACAGAAAAGGACCATTCTCCTTCCCATTAAAAAGCTAGGCATGCCTTATAAAGTCAAAATGCCTTGGTCACTCACCAAATACCGAAGTTCTTTGAGCAACTGGTACTTTCTAATGTTATGAATGTACTTTCAAACAAGGTCTGAATCGAAGTGAAACAGCAACCAAAAAAAGGTATTGTCTGGATGGAATTTATCTAGCTATTGTTTTTGCCTGAGTGCGGATGTGCGGAATTTGAAGCTGCTTTTCCTCTGCGGCTCTAGGCAGCTGTGCGGCGGTGCAAGGAACTTATGGCTTATTGGAAGGACGATGTCGGTCAGACAGAGGGGTTGACACAGCTTTGCCTCCCACCTTGAAAGAGCTCTCCATTAGTCTCTGACAGGGACACCACGTCTTTCTGCCTGACTTCCTCTCCACTGCGCTCCCTCTCTCTGATCTGCCCAGTGTCATCTCGCCCTTGATGCCCTAGCTGACAGGCAGGAGGTTGTTACTTTCATATTAATGCTGGAGAGCGCTCGGAGATGTCTTGTGCCATATTGTTCCTACTCCGGTCTGCTATGATAAAACATTGTAACTAGGCAGGCTTAAAAATAAGCCCATGGTGCCTCTGGTTCTCACTTTTACTCCCCCTTATTAGATAACTCCTATTGTTGTTATGTATGTATTATTACTTCGGTTCATATTCTTATTCCTGCTGGTATTACATTATTAGTAGGGCATTGCTCTTGTTTTTACATTTGTATTATGACACTACAACCACATTTGTATTGTGACATTAATCTTGTTTTTACATTTGTTTTATGACATTACAACTACATTTGTATTGTGACATTACTCTTATTTTTACATTTGTATTATGACACTACAACTACATTTGTATTGTGACATTACTCTTGTTTTTACGTTTTTTTTATGACAATACAGCTGCATTTGTATTGTAACATCACTCTTGTTTTTACATTTGTATTATGAAATTCCAACTACATTTGTATTGTTACAATAATCTTGTTTTTATATTTGTATTATGACATTAAAACTACATATGTATTGTTACATTAATCCTATAGTTTTTTGTTATTTCAGTATCTGATTGTTATTCAATTCTTACAATTGTTCTTTTCTTTCTTGTTATTACATCTCTTTATTCTGTCTCATTATGCACATTATAATATATTTCCATTAGCAACAAGAGAGAGAATGAAAGAGTGTGTGGGAGAGAGGGAGAGCAATCATCTGTGTTGCACCTAACTTTATTATGCTGTTGGTGGAATACACAGCCTGAACATTTATGGAGCACATTTTCTCTCTCTCTGCTGGCCTTGATCTGAAAGTGGAGCTAAAATGAGCCCTAATGGTTTGCCAAATGACTTTACCTTTAATCTTTTCTTGTATTTTGTGCCCTTGACGAAAATGAATCGCTGTCTATATTCCTTTTGAGTTTTGATAGATGAAGTTGATTTGCAAGGTTTTTTTCATACAGCCTAATGACCGTGGTTACAATCAAGATATTCCAATATTGCTCCTTAAGCCCTTTAGTTTATCTCTTAAATGTTATCTCTGATACAAATGCTCCTTAATCCACTGATACTGATGCTTGCTCCAGCTTACTACACTTCTCAATTCTGCTTGGCCTCTCCTAATGACAATGTCATTTCTTTATCCTTAACCAACATCAAATTGTGCCTTTACGAGACTCCTGCTGTATATGTTCCTTCACATACGCTGATCTCCATTACTCCAGTACTATCCTCTTTACACTGGCTGCCTGTTAGGGTTAGGGCTGATTTTAAGGTTTTATTGTTAACCTATAAATCAATATATGGACTTGCTCCTACTTGCCTCGCTGAAATGATCCAGCCATACATACCTACACGTAACCTTAGATCGCAAGATGCAGGCCTTTTAATTGTACCTAGAATTTCTAAACAAACAGCCGGAGGCAGGGCCTTCTCTCATAGAGCTCCACTGTTGTGGAATTATTT
>JACXGI010001133.1:75279-102585 GCA_016801175.1 Esox masquinongy
GGGCCCTGTCCGGGGCCTCCCCCGGATAGGGCCACAGTGTCACCGGACCCCCCTGTCTCAGCCCCAAGGTCTTACGCTGCTATATTATTGTGCTGGGGAGTAGGGTCAGTTCTCCTTCTCCACTATAAATCCTTGTAGTTCTAAGGAATGCATTTTCTAAATTTTTCCTGTCTCCTGCCATTTTAAACTTAGGAGGACAGGAGTTCCTGGCCCACCCCTGAGGAGTACCAGGCTTGAAAGACCCGTTGTTGTCCCGGTCCAAAGTCCTCCTGGTTGTGTTACAGATCAAGACGATACATGACAATTTCAACTGCCACTGTGCTGACACCTCCCCCTCCCTGTGTTGTCCCTGTCCTTGTCCATCTGGTCGTGCTTCCGACCTGGACTAAGTTTAAATAGACTCAGCCCACGTGCACTTATTAATTATTACAATTGTACTCTTAATATGTTCACCCGATACAGCCAGAAGAGGACTGGTCACCCCTCTGAGCCTGGGTCCTCTCTAGGTTTCTTGCTAAATTTCGGCCTTCTTAGGGAGTTTTTCCTAGCCACTGAAATTCAACACTACTGTTGTTTGCTCCTTGGGGTTTTAAGGCCGGGTGTTTTGTAAAAGCACATTGTGACAACTGCTGATGTAAAAAGGGCTTTATAAATAAATTTGATTGATTGAAATTTGATTGATCTCAGTATCCATCTACTACATGAATGTTCTTCATTTTATGCTGCCATGTTCTTCAAAAAATTTTTTGATATTGATCATCAATGCTGTTTGTTGCTACATTAACTAACAGCGCATGTCAGTGTGTTGCTTTTGAGTGCCGTCCATAGATTTGCAGAGGGTGCGTTGGTTACAATCGGTACTAAAGCAAACCCATGTCGGGAAAGTGATTAATAGTTACATCTTCTGTGGCTGCGGATTACATGTCTATGTAGATGACCAGTCAGTCAACCGGTCAGTCATCCAGTCAGTCAGCTAGTCAGTCATTTATGGTTATAATGGACATTGTGTAGAGTTAGAGCTCTTTGGCTGCAGCTGTTCTCTATGTGGACGGGGTTAGAGTAGGATCTGGATTTATTCTGTCACCTTTTGGTCTATTAGACTGGTCACCAAGTCAAGTTGCTCTCAGACCTTGACACCCTCCTGCTAATCATCTCAACCAGTGTCAACCACAGTTTTGCATTTGGGATTAGTCACCAATCAGCATCGTTACGCTTAATTATTTCACCGTCTTCTTAGTTTCGCCCATGGGTGTGCCAGGGTGCATGTACTGAAATTTGCGGGGGGAGAACAATGCCTTCTGGCTACCAGATCTCCTGTAGTAATTTGCCATGCTCCAGCTAGCCAGCTGACCCTCTTTGAGCGGCTGAACTTACAGATGAAAGGTGAAACACTGCAAGCAAGAAGCACAGAGAACGTTACACTTCAGGGAGATGCTTCCTGGATTCCCACATGTGCTTCTTAGGAGCACTCTGACAATGCGTGAAGGAAACAGGTCTTTACGTTCCTAAGCTGGGTGACAAGAGCCGTGGCTAAAAAGAGACACGCGTGTTCTGTAGAGGGGGTGATTATGCTGATACCCATTTCTCACTATGCTTCTTGGTGTGAATAAATCATGATGCACGCCCATGATGCTTCGAGGTTTGTTTACCCTGTCAAGAGAAGAAATTGAAGTGCATATGAAAACAGTAGTGCATTGTGGGGGATACCACAGAACTAGTGAGTCATTTGCTGTAGCCAGAGGGGGCTTTCTCTCCAAGCTGCTCGCACAAGGAGGCAGCATAAACAGGGAACCCAATTTCCAAATGTAATGGACATTTGGCCCCTAGTCCATGGAAAAGTGCATAAATGGGATTGTGGTCATAAATGACATCGTTTTGTTTAGTCATCCAGTCATTCTTCTACCTTTTATTAATAGGAATGCATTGTATATTGAACAAGCATGTCTATGACTTACAATGTTTAACCTTACGGATCTGACGGAATCGCCCAAATATTCAGTACATCAGCCTGCGGTTCAAACAAAAGCTCATGCAGAATTTAAGAAGCATACCCAGATCAACAGAACACCAGAGAAGGCAGTGTAATTACAGTGTCTTGGCTGCCTTGTAACTCACATGATAAGAAAACGGTTCTTACAATGCCCAGGTTGTGGTCTCTCTCACTTTCACAGAGGGCCGCTACAAAAGTGTGATATATACAGTATGAACTTGAGTCCTGTAAGTCACTCTGAATAAGAACGTTGTTAAATGACATACATGGAAATATACACAGGTCAAGATGACCCCAGCTGCCTGGCAGAATGATAAAAAATCTACTCCACTCACCTTCAACCCAGGGCCCCCTCAGGGGTGAAAAGGTCTCTCCTGTTGTTCACACTGCTTGGCCAATCTCAACACCACCGCCACCAATTCAGCTGGTGACACGACGGTGGTCGGACAGATCATCAGCGGCGATGAGACAGTCTGTAGGGAAGAGGTTAGGGGCGTGGCAGTGAGGTGACAGGCCAAAAATCTCCCCGTAAATATCTGCATGGCAGTGGGAATGACTGTGGATTCCAGGAAAAAGACGGAAGAGAATGCCTCGAACCACATCGACGGGGCTGAGGTGAAGAGGGTAGAGAGGTTCCTTTGTGTCAACATCACCAAGAAACGAACATGGTCAAAACACTCTGACAGTTGTGAAGAGAGACAATTAGAATCTCTTCTGGCTTAGGATGTGGTATGGGCCCTCAGATCAAGCTTCAGAGGGTGGTGTGAAGCATAGAGTTCATCACCAGGGCCAAGCTCCCTGTTGTCCTAGACTTCTACACCAGACGGTGTCAGATAAAGGCCCTAAAAATAGTCAGGAGACACGGACTGTTGTCTATACTGCAGGGCAGGCCTGGTGTGCCGTATCAGTGCCCTAAGTCTGTAACCGTCAGATCATTCCACAGCTTCCACCCCCTGTTACATTTTCTCTAGTGGATCTTTCCAAAAAGGGCAGTGATTTTTCTTTGTGGGGACATCACACACAAACACACACTTTTTACACTCATTATATACAGCATGTTGCTACTGCTACTGTTTATCATTTATGTACTGCTACTCCAACTAATATGTACATGAAACTAAAGGACCCCATACGCCTGACTGACCTGATACTTCATGTAAATAACCAAGTTAATGTAACTTGGTTCATATCCTTTGTCATTTATTTCTTGATATTGAGAAATACCCTGTTTATTTATTAATTGTATCAATAACTAATTTCATTTTCCATTCTATTTCTTTCATTCTATTGACTTAAGTTTGCCTTTGATTTGTTTTTTTATTTTATTTTGAACGTGCAACCTCAAAGCCGTGCAGATTGTATGGATGTTTTTTTTTTATGGACTTCAAAAGAAGCATTCCCTTAATCTTTGATGCATGTAATGTAGCAGAGACGTAATGGGCAATGACACTATGTCACAACTTAATGAACGTACAGTACAGAAATACATAAAATGAAGAGTTCCACAAAGAGCACACAAAAGTTAGATAATAATATGGATGTACTATCAGAGACGTTAATTTTCTTTTCAAAGGAAATGTGGCAATCAATAAACGCAGTGATTTACTGTGTTTATAATACATGTGTTTTTTTAAACAAAGAATTATGTCTCTCTATGTTAATCTAGTATGCTCTATAGTCATTAGCATTGTGAATGAAATGTTGCTTATGCAATTTATGCCCAGAAACGACAATATGGCAGCATGACAGAAATATTGAATTATGTTCACGTCTGTAGTCATTACTGAATAGGAAATATATTATTATTCATTGAAGTAATTGTTTTGCTTCATAGTTCATCATAGTTAATGTATTCACAGATGCACACAAATGTTCCTGTGTTTTTTACTTTCAGTCAGCCCTGATAGACTACAAGATATGCTAAGTTTAATTGTGTTGTAATTTCTTAACAATTGGATTAGGTCCCTCCGAGGATAATGTAATTCTTATATCTTGTGGACAGTTTTTGTGTGTAGATGGTGAGAATATTTCAAGGCTCATATACTATTTGTGATTAAACACCACAGGAGATACTGGTTTTTGATTTTTGCTCTTTATTGTCTGAAAAATTACACTGGGGGGTTTAAGTTATGTGTTGAGGGATTTTGCGGAGAATTATCTTTTCAGATGAAGGGATATTCACTTATTTCCTTCACACCATGCCCATCACTTATGTTAGTGTTATGCCATCAAGAAACAAAACAGGAAGTGACAACTTTACGGAAAACTTTATTTCTAGATAAAAAAGATTGCTGTAGATCTCTCTTTCCATAATAATTACTGTACATGGTTTCGACAATGGGACCTTTGTTGACCAGTACTAAGATTGGCAAATACTACAACTCTACAGTGTCATCGTTAAGTATGGCCCATACAAGCATTTTGCCTGGTTAGGGCTGTATCTGACTTGGTTCTTGCCAAAGTTAGAAGTTTCCATGCTGCCTTGGTTATGTCACATTACAGTAGACACCAAAGCTGTAACGAATCTTACCCAGGGAAAGTAATCCACATCCCATGTAACTCCCCAGCACCACAACAACCAAAGCTCCGGGTGTATAGAACAAACGGATTGCTCCATAATCATGTCCCAGACCTATATACTGGTCAAACAGACGCCGTTCTCCTAATCTAATTCAAACTTGTGTAATCAACATTCAGAAATGCTTTTAAAGTTTGTAATTTGCTCTTTGACATTTCAGAATGGATTCTCAGAAAACAATTTAAATCTCTACAAAATGTCGATGAATTGCCACGTGATACCGGCTAAAATTCGGATTTGGCATTATTTTGCATCAGTATTGGCAGAGTGCTTCTAAGTATCTGCCCAGTGTCTCAACATGAACCACTTGTTAAACTGGGGCAAATGTGTTGGAACGTACAGTACGGAGACCAGTCTGGATCATCCCAATAGACCTCTGCACTGTGAGATACTGTGTTTTCTATACGTATAGGTCATTACTGCCTCTGGTCAACAGTAGCACATTATGGCCACCCTTGATAGAACGTGTTACACTGTAATTTGTCAATTAGGTTTTTCTTCAAATATTTGCAGGTGGTGACAACTGCCTGGCTACCGTACATGTCATAGCTTTTTTTTCATTCTTACTTCCTGTCTATGCTTTTTAAAGTGCCACATCACATTTTCTATGTTATTCCGCATGAGACATTCTTATCCGGGGGCAAATGAAAGGACTGGTTTATAAAGAGCCAGGATGGATCTTTTTTTAAAAGCGGGCTGGCGGTAATGATTGGCCAGTGGTTTGGGCAGCATGTTGTAATTCTTTAAGAACCAAGAGACATTAATACAAGAGCTGGACCTAGGCAGGCTTGAAGTACTGGTACCGATTTGAGTGATATGGACCAACAGAAAAACAGCTTTCTGACTGTGTCATCAAGGTTGCCCTCTCTTCAGTATGATGGCACTGCTTCGAGAAATGGCACCTCGCCAGATATTACTGTGTAATGTGGAACTGGTTTCATGTTCCTGCATTGCTTTCCATGCTATAAATGACAAGTCATGCTCATTATGTTGAAATAGGCTTTATATGACTGGGGAAAACACCATAGCTTTGGACTAATTAATTAGAACAAATTTTCCAAATGAAATGAATAAAGCAAAATAATGTTATACTTGTATGTGTTACATTCATTTTGAGATTATGTAGCATAAAGATGTATAGCGTAAAGAATAACAACATATTTATGGGTGACCAATGGTAAATCTCAGAGATGTGTGGTGATGGGAAGCAGGGTTTATACATGGACTGGAGATGGACAGATACATTGTTAAGTGTGTGTAATTTAGCCCGTCAGAACTAGATGTGTCTGATACTTCAAAAGACCATAAAGAAGAGGCATTCATGGGTGACCTACAACCATATTTCATGTTTTTTGTCGCCAAAAAATATTGTTTAGTTCCAGTGGTGTACTTAACTACTCCACTGCATTGCAAAAAGTACTGAAAATACTACCTGAATTTGAATTTAGTTTGACTTCCACAAAGCTACTGCCAAATGTTATTCAATTACTAGTGGTTTTCCTTACTGTATGTATGAGTGAAGAAAGTGGTCTTCATTGCTATGCAAGGTCAAAGTACACATGTGAGTGGTCATTCAGTGCATCAGCTTTTGGTTATATGTTCTGTACTTCCTATAGAAAACAACACTTTACGTTCCTCTTCTTCATGTTGTAACTGCAGGCTACAGGGCTGGAGATAATTTGGTGAACAGAGAGCACTTAGTGCAAAGACTGGCAAAAGACTGGAGGCTTATTTGAGAAACTGCCTGTGGAAACATAAAGACATTGACCATTTCTGACAGCTGCTATGTAATGGGGAATCCTAAAAGTGCTCTCTCACACATATGCTTCAGACCAGGCTTTAGGGTTGGAGATAGACAGCCATTTATATACGGGGATCATCCTGAGACTCATATGGGGATGAGGGGTGAGCTCTTTTAAAGTTCTCCCCTGAAGTTGGTACTGTATGGTGTTCTAAGGATCTGATATCATACTGTGCCATGAAGTACAAAATACAGTATGGTAACGCCCAACACATTGATCAATATACATTTTGCTTCTTTTCACTTTCATTATATGAGCATTAGATTAAAGACATGAGAGAAAAATCTTTATTTTGTTTTGGCTGTAGACTCCAGCACTCTGGATACAGTGACTGTGAGGTTAAAGTGAAATCTTTCAGCTTATATTCTAGTGTATTTTTTTAATCAAAAATGTGTAACTGTCCACTTAATGTACAGTCACCTCTGTCTCAGGGGACCAAAAGTTTTTGGACACATTCACTGATGTATGAATAAAGTAAATCAAATATGTCACTATACACATTGTTTTGATACATTTGCTACTAGTTTTGGTTGTTTTTCAGATAATTTGTACATTTTCTTGTGAAAAATAGAATGTTTACAAACACTTCTACAGTACATTAATTTGAATGCTACTGTGATGACTGATAACTCTAAATGTATCCTCAAATTAAGACTGAGACCATTACAATAACAGAGGTTAGCATCATTAAGGATGTAATCATGGAGGAATCCAAACATACTAACTGAACAGAGATAGATTTACATAGAAAGATGTTTATGACAGTGACAAACAGCAAATTAGAGCGGCAAACCCAGAGAATTTTTGTTTTGTTTCTAAACCGAGATCTTCTATCCAGGGGAATCTCCAGATCTGTCTTGTTGTTGTCTCGTATTGTCTCAGCTGTGAGTTACAGTAGCACACTACACTGGGGAGCCAATATGCAAGATCAATTTGTTCTAGCCAGAAAGCCATTTCAAAAAGCCGTTACAGCGGTGACAGACACCTCTATTACCCTGAACACAGCACTTTAATGGCTAGTTGGAGCCAAACGTGTGTAATCCGATGCATGAACGAATGAGCACACGTGGGATCCATCTCTCATTCGGACAGAGCGTCCCTTCAAGGGGCGGCATACGTGGTAGTCTGGCTGGTTGAGGGCCTTAGCGTTTGTTCATGTGCGCATGTGAGAGTGTAGGACAATGATGTTTAGCGGGTGAAATACGGTGAAAAAGTAATGGTTGAAGAAGACACCTTTATGCTCTCAGTTTTTCTTACTGACCTTGAAAGTTAGTTATTATTAGTTATTCGAAAATTGTTTGACAGCATTTTTTTGAGGATTTATTTACTTTGATCCTTGTTAATACTACCCCCTGCCATTTTCAAATGATTAGAACATTCCCTAATCAATTGAATGTTTTGGTCTGACTCTACAGCAAAGTAAAAGATTTAAGAGAAGCTTCTTGGAAGCATTATTTATTAATTGAGACGAGTTCCCATTCATCAGAATGCTTTTAGAAGCTTTATTACATTTCAGTACAAAGAAGGACATGTTTACTGTTTATGTAGACCACGTTCCACCCAGTGGGTAAACTGGCTGTAATTACGTCGTTATGGCATATGTTATGACAATAGATTGATGGCATTTTGTTGAGGTATATATTTTTTAAGGTAATTATATTGTTGTTGTGATAAACACTGAAAACCACCAAATTAACGCTAGATTTTTATATAACTATTTAAAAATAATGAAAGAAACGTGCCCACTCTAAAATCCTCCTAACAGTTAATTGAGTAAAATGAATTATCATCATCTGTCTTCTTCGTGGATGTTATGATAACTTGTCAACCAGAAAACAACAATTTCATGGGATATTTAGCCCACGGGGCATGAGATAAGATAGACTTGATGTGTTTGTGAACTGTCCACATGTCCTCCCTATTGATTCCCTGTGAAGAAAGCAGTTAGATGGAAACCTGAAAAACAGACTTGAGACAGAGCACTCATCCCTGGTCTTTCCCTTAATCAGGTCTCCAGGGATGTTCAGCATGTCACTTTGGCCTCTGAGACGATGTCGGTCGCTTCACCTTGTCCCTATGGCACAACACCACTTTTCATTAGCTTGCCTAAGATGAACAACCAATAAATCCCTATAGGAATCAAAGGAAACTAGGCACACATACAGGATCTAGTAGTCTACCCGCTCTTTCTCATCAAGTTCTTTAGACATTGTTCACAATCTATCTTTCCCCCTCCCTCTATTGAAGATGTTCTTCACGTGTGACAAACTAATCTCTGCAGAAACGGTTCACGAGCAGGCACATTGATGTCAGTCTCCATTATACTCTTATGTCAAGGGACCTGAATAACAGCTATGTTATGAATTTGTACTGTATATGTTGGAATCAGTAGATTTCATATTATCACTTTAAAAGCATTCCATTTACAATCCAGGTGTTTCTCGCAGATATCATTCAATAAGACCGTTTTAAAGGCATGAAATGATTTTTATATTCTCCAATAGCTTTACCTTCCTGATAAGAGTTCTGCACTCACAATAAATCAGGACCACTGCCGAAAAGTTTTCAGACTGTTGACTTTCTCAGTTCCAAGATAACATTGGATAGTAGATAAATGAACCGACCAGTTAAAAAATATCCGCAACGAGAAGATTAGGTGATCGGAATGTTTTGATATGGAAGGAGTATTTCGAGTTATAGAGCGCCGACAATCTGTCTTCTTATTCTATAGCACTGCGCTTGGAAAGGTCCAATGTTTCGCCCACTTTGAGTCAAATTTTTTTTTTCTTTCAGTCGGTTATGGTGGGGGCCTTCATGGACTCGTCGCCCAATGATGACTACAGCACGGACCACTCCCTCTTCAACTCCTCAGCCAGCGTCCACGCCGCTTCCATGGCGGCCCATGACCAGCCGGAGCGGGAGCCGATGTCCCGTGACGCCATCTGGCTTTGGATCGCCATCACCGCCACCATCGGGAACATCGTGGTCGTGGGAGTGGTGTACGCCTTTACTTTCTGAGCGGCGGGGGCCTTGACCCGGAGTCCCCGGCAGAAGGAAGTCGCTAGACAAGACATTTGGACAAACCTCAGAACTCAACGGCAGCCAAGTGGGCCGTTCCGAATGGCAACACCGATACAAGAGGAGTGGATGATTCTTGCACAGGCAACTTCTCCAAGAATTTGTAAGACAAGGAACACTTTCGAACTGAATATGTGTATTATTTTGGTCATGTTACGGCAGCCAAAGGTCATTATGTAGTATGCTGTGTACATATTAGTTCCGTTGATTTTATGTAAAGATTAACATTTCCTATAGCTTAAATATTCAACAGACCAGGCAAATAGCCTTCACCACCCTCCAAGCTCAATGTTTTGTTCTAAAATCATATAAAGAACTGAAAATATTCCTAGACTGATAATCAAAACCTTTGTAACATGACATTGGGAGCATTTAGCGCTCATGGAAAGTAACCATGATTAAGAAAGTAACCTTTCTAACATCTTCAAAGCATGACCCTACAGTTAATGTATTCAAAAGCTTTCTGCCCAAAGCTTGACATTTTTGACAAACATACTAGTAATAGAATGCCTGAAGATCTTAGCTCTACTAGCCTCATTCAAATATAGATGACCTTGACATTGATAGTTTTGAATCAAGTGAACTTAGTTCTCCCCTATTCTTCCCAAGTGAGCCTTTAATGCTGAATAGAGACAATCCTTTTTTAGCAAATGCATCCTACGAGGAAAGTAACGATTCACTTAATATATTTACCTTAAACACCCACATCAGACCTTTAATCCGTATGACGCGGGATGTACAAACTTAATGTTCACCATGATGGCTTGACATTTTCATTTGCCATTCTTTTTAGCAATCCACTTTTCACATACGAATGAAAAACCATCCATCACTGGAATACGAGTCTAATGTAAAAGCCTCTTGACCTGGCTGCTGTGGCCACAACAATTTGAACTTCGGTCCGAATGTATATTTTGATCGGATAGAATTTGTCTTCCTCTTTCCCTGTTACCCGATCTGCTTTCTAAGCCAACATCATTTTAATACACCCCAGATGAGACGGGATGCAGTTACCATAGCGATGAATCTCTATGTCCCTCTCAAGGATGCCGTGTCTCTCGCTCCCAGTGCAGCACACCTGTTCTTTTGCTCATTAATACAAACACCTGGCTAACATGCACACGGCTGTCTCTCACGGCGCGTGGTACATCTCTGCTCTGAGGCGTCCACAGCATCCAAGGAATGTGAACACCCTCAACAGGACGTCATATCCCACAGTCGTCCGTAATCCTTCCTGAACGATGACGATGATCCCATAAACGTATTACGGTCTATACAGACTCATGACGGCCCACCAATGTTGTCTCCTGATTTTACTCGATCGCATGTTGTCAGTGGCGGGATTCGGAGCCGGCCAGTCGAGACAGGGGTCGAACCCCATGAAACTCAAAGTCACTCGCTAAATTACAGCAGCCAGACAGTGCGCTGTCCGTTAGGAGTAAAGTGGAGGCTGGAAGGTTAATAAAACGTCTCGAACTCTGATGCGTTCCCACTTGCCAAACGGTATAGCAGCCCAGAAGGTCAAATCCAATATTTACATGGAGAAAAGTCACTAATGACACCCTAAACCTGCAATGCTCACTATGGGCCCTAGTCAAAAGGAGTGCACCATCAAGGGAATAGGGGACACAGGCATTGGTTTGGCTGTGAAGGTAGGGACAGACACGGCATAATGTATTCATTTTCAGCATAATTGATGAGCCTGTGAATACAGTGTGATAAGATGGTCCCTTATTAACGTTGATTAATCAAACGTTAACACAGAGATGGATGACTTGTTGAAATAGTCAGTTATATGATGATTAAGGAATCGCTCTTTCTGGAGAGTGGTGATTCGTTTTATGGGATTGAGCTCAAGTGTCATGTTTTTCATTATTTATTATGGGGTAGATTTTAATATGATGGTCTGGTATCAGACACCCCTTTATTCATTATTGTTTCATCCAATCAGCAATATATTTATTTGCACTTCAAGTGAATGGCTGGGAAGACTTAAACGTGGGTGTTTGAGTAGGCTGTGCATATTCTGAGCAGTTAATTAGAAAGTTGTTATCCAGTTAATGAACCAAGTATTTCAAGTCTTATCAAAAATACTTTCCATTTGTAAAGATAGGAGCACACAGTTGTTCTTCACTTGCACTGTAATAATTGTCTTTTGTATCAAAATGTAGTTACTATAATGAAACTGTCATCAATAAATGTAACTGTCATGTGGCTTGGTTTTGTCAAATACAGAAGCATTAAAATCCTACTTACGGAAAATAGATTAAATCCAGTAGTGGTCCAGTAAGATCAATTACCTTTAAAGAACATGTTCAGAGATAATTATCTGATTGGTACATTATTTACCAGTGTGAGATGATACAATTTCCCAACCTCAAACGATCACAACAACTTTGTATTATGAGTCATAAAAAGCTCTACGGGCTGGCATGTGAAAGACTGATTTGTCAAATATTACAGACTTTGGTTTTTCTCTGAAATAGTTTTTTTTTTGTTTTTGACCTCTCTATAATAGCATTTTGTGTCTTTAATCATGGGATTGGCCTGCAGCTATGGAACAATGCTCTGAGTAATTTGATTACATTGATCCTAAAATGCTGAATTTAAGCCAAGAAGCCAGAGAATGATCTGCTGATAATGATGCAGACAATTTAGCACCTCGCTCCACTTTCACATTAATAGCCAATCATGATACACAGCACCAGGGACCCATTATATAAGAAAATCTCTAAATGAGCCCAGGTTGGATTCAATGTGGAAAAAGCTAATTGATCGGAATGGAAAAGTGCTAACTTCGCTGGCTAGCTGGAAATGGTCCAGCTCTTTCCCCATGCTGTTGACGTAGTGTGGGTGAGACGGGGGCAAGCTGGGTGAAGACACTTGTCCGCTCTGTGTGCATTCCACATGAATACACAGTCAGTCAGTCTACCTGGACATCTCTACCTCAGGCTTGAGCTGACCCACACTCTCTGGGGTCCACTTCACTCCTCTGGGATGGCTGCTGCCCTCCTGAGCATTCACATCACACAGAACCCGGCTGGGCAGCGCTTAGCACGGGCCTCACGTCCAGTACCGAGCCGCTGCACACGACACGCTTCACTAGGGCCGCAGAGCAAGCTGTGATCAGCCGACCCTCTCTTCCTGATCCCACCTCTGACACAAGCATGCAAGGGCAGCAGTGACGTTTTTTTTTATCCTTGTAATCGTGACACAGTCTGAATGTATGTACAGCTTGTCGTAGGTTTCAAGGCAGTGTAGACAGAACCTTTTACTGAGGTTAACGGAGATTGAAGGATTTATCTGTCCCGAGCCTGTTTCCATTATATTTTACGGTCTCGAAAGTTATAGAAATGTTTTATGTGTGAGTGTAACCTTAGATAACCCAGGTCATATCGACACTCATGGCGATCATCCAGAGATACATGGTGCTTTATTCACCGTAGTGCATCAATGAAAATGCCATTAACACCTCTACTTCTAAAGAATACATGTTTCTGTAAAATCATTTTAGGCGTGACAAAATTTACATGGACAATTGTTTTAGTCCCAGTAATGATTTTAATACTCAGTGTGAATGACGCATTCCCTGATCTGACTGGGTTTACTATGGTGAAAATTCCATTCCCAATAAGGTAGGTAACCTGCCCGGTAGCCTAAAATGACATATGCAGCAAATCAAAATTGCTTTCTGCCAGGGCCACAAATCCTAATGTAAAAGCCAAATGACATGTTTGTTTTTAATAAATCAGCTCTGGTCCTTTTTGTCACAGTGTAAATATGATTTACAGGTTCACCTGCTTGATGGATGACAGGCAGATGCATTTAAGTGCGATGGATACAGATGTGTCCCCTCTGGGCGAGGCTGGAGAGTGGATTGGCCATTGAACTGGAAGGTAGTGGTGAAATGAACCCAAAATCAACAACAACCAAAGCGTTGCATATCAATGAAATACGTGGAACCTTCACGATCTATCACTGTTGCTCGTTCATGCCATGGTAATTCTATTAGCCTAACATTTTTCGGAGCAATTCGACAGGATTTCATATTGTTAATAACATAACATCCCTATGTAAAATAATTTCACTCACTTTGATGGATTTTTCCGTTGCCTAACACAATTTCTGTTCTACTATATGATGTGTTTTCCTTCTGATGGGCTAGCCACCCGAGCACCTCTGGCAACCCAATCGCAGCAGGCAGCTTCCTGGCATCATCACCATGGTAACTGGTACTGAGCTGTCATTTTGGCGCCCCACGGTGTGTCGGCAACTCACCGGTGGCTCAAGCACCTTTAGGTGAAAAGACAAAGTTGAAGAGATGAGATTACAGAATTCAGATTCCAAGGAACACAGTATATTTTGAAGTTACTCAAGTGTCTGGATGAATTCAGAAAGAGGAGGACGATTTCCCTGTGAAGATACAGTGCAACATGATTTTTTTTTACAATAATTCTTTTCAAATGAGCGACAGAGTCTTCCTGTCCACAGCATCATTATTCAGGTAAGGGGGAGAGAAGCTCTGTAGCAGGTTCATGACTCTTCTTCGTAATGTTTTGTGAAATCCGCAGAGTAGCTTGATGGACCAGGCCTCCGCTCATTACTGGTTCATGACGTCCGATGTCTACAAATATCATAAGCCATGACAATATTTTGACAGATTACTTCCCATTCAATTTGACATCAACATCAGGTAAACACATTTTCTATGGATGTGGACATACCCTTGATGTCTAGGAGAAAATGGGACTGGTCCTTCTGTAATTTGACTTTGCTGTGAGCTTAAAATCAATGAGAATGAGACAACATCAGACTAATTGGTCTCTGTAAGATGGGTGTTTGTCTGAGATGAATCATGCAAAGCAGTGCTTTCAGAACTCCGAATGAGACAATAACATATGCAAGGATTTCATTTCTTCAGTCATATAATTGTGCTGTAAAATATCAGACTACACATTTAAATTCTTTTATCATTGACAATAGTGAATTCATGTTAAGATAGCTGTTTGGGAAAATTACACAACTAGAAATACTAAAAACCCCTTACACAATAAAGTTGCTGTAACCAAAATTAGTGCTAGAAGGAAGAACATTTTTAAATTAATAAAACATTTAAGAAGAGGTTTACAAGAAGGGGAAAAAATGAAAAATGAACAGGGAAGCTTTATTTGGGTTGAGTATGAGTTGCCCTACTGTAGGGATGGGACGACCAAGAGAAGACAGGTGTTTTATTCTCCTATCATTTATTTTGACAAAGCACAAATATTTATTTAATCAGCCTGTCTTAAACTGTGGGCTTTAGAAAGAACAGACAGCTTTTTTTGAATGTGTTACTATCTGAATTCTGTCCAAATAAAGCATGCCACACACATTTTGTTTAAAATATATTTATCAGTAACATAAATAACTTGTGCAAAGAGTTTGCACATGCAGTGTTTACGAGGTGTGTCTTTTATCTACTCTTAATGTTGTTCGCACACTCTGAGCTGAATTACAACATTTCCTGTGAATTCACCCAGCTCCAGGCTGTTGTGGAAAACCTCTTCTGATTCATTCTTGTCACCATGGGCCTTGTCAGTTTGCTGCTCACCCAACCTGACGTTAGTGAGTACACTCCTCCGTAACAGAAATTGGGTGAAGTCGTCCATGTGATTCTAGGTCCTATTGCGCTGTTCCCATAGTGACTTGGGACAGGAAATCCATTACCTTCTTTTGTTACCTTGACCGGATCTTCTTGACCGCAATGGTAATCAGACCTTTCACAAATGTGACCGGTAGTAACGTGGAGGGTGGGTTTGGGTCATTAAATATTGGGTGTAAGGTCGGGTTGGTAGAAGGTAGCTTAAATAAAGGGAAAGTAATGTGTGAGGAAGAACCTCCTATTTGAATTTTCTGAGGCCCTCTGAGCACTTTTACCAGTCAGAGTAGAAGAAAACCTGCCAGATCATTAGCAGCCACTGTTAACATTACTGGGGTTCGGACATGGAACTGGTTTAAACCAAAGAAAACAGTCAAAACTATGTATGGTTCTAATGAACACAAATTCATAGGGATAGAAACTAGGCCTATACATGTAATAACATGGTTATAAGCAGCACACTGCTGATGTAATGATATAATGGAGTGGACTATTGACACAGATAATACAACTTGTGGAATTATAAATAGTGAAAAGGGCTCTGTAGAGGAAAACACTTTCTGGCTGTGGTGTTGTGCTCCACATACTGTCTTAATCTGCTTTATTTTCAGAAGACCGCAACTTGGGAGATTTTATAGCTTAATGTAAATATTCTGATAATGTTGTTTTGCACATTGGCCCAGTGGAAACATCCGGCTCAAATGTGTGTTTTTTTTAATAGATTTTTTCAAGTGAAAATATTAAGGCCAGGATGCACCAAATTAAGAAGTAAACAGTAGGATAATGAAAGTCAAGGTGTCAGTGTCATCCTGTATACTGACTTTGAAACGGCTTCAATTCATAGAAACATGGTGATATAGAATATCCTGTATGTAAAATTATGTTCATATTAGTGCACTAATTTGCTTAATACATGCTTTTTATCAAAATATTTTAAACAGTCACTTTCCAAAATGTGAAAGTTAACTTTGAAATTACTTGAGTGTTCCTGTTTGAGTTGAGGAGTCACAGGATAGTAAACAGCTGTTGTTGGTGTTTTGAAATAGATCACACTCCAGATGTTTTACTGAACGTTGCCAGCCAGTTCTTTCTGAAAGTGCAAAACAGAATGATATTTTGTAGTTATATGAGCTGTCAAAATAAAGACATACCCAAGCTGATGGATGTAGTTTGTGTGTAGATCTACTGAAGTGTAAATAGCGGTAACTTTTTTGAAGCAACATGACAAGAATAGAAAACAGATTAGACTAATGGCCTTAGTTTTGGGTTAGATTCAATTAATACTGTCATGAAGTTAGTCATATTCTTGAAGATCAATAGATATTTAATCTATAGGAATGACCAAAAAGATATTACCTAATCACATTTTAAGGGTATTGAAGTAGAAGGCAATGTACCCATAACTAACAGGCCCAGGGCCAGTCATTAAGACTTATAAAAAAACATATTTCTTTTAAAAATAAAAGTGGTTGGAAAATCAAACATATTTTTATTTTTCTGTTGACGTTTTTAAGTAAATGAACCATTTACTGTAACTGTCAACCCGTTTGTCCATCATGTCATCCAGAGCTTAAAGGGATATTTCATCCCAAAATCATATTTGGGTAACGGTCCACTTACCCCGAGTTGTTCCTGAAGGCACATAGAGTAATTTTTTAAAGCAATCCATTATTCAGCTCTGTCTCAAGCCGTAATTAGCGTTATTAGCATCATCCAAATTCATGAATGGAAACGGTGCGTACCACTAGAGCAAAGCTGCACTGCAAGCAGAAAACGGTTCTAAAACACTCCAAACAAAGACAATTGGTGCTGTTTATCTCAAAGAACATGACAATGTTGTATTCCTCAAAATTAATTTTTAATTTTCGCGATATAATTCTCATTTCAAATAAACGGGTTCTTCCTGTGTTTACCGGTCAGTTTTGTTAACAATTGTATCAATCCACGCGTTCTTTCAGGAAGAGTAAGCGTATAAATCACAGTAAACAAAGGCTATTATTCGCTAGCTAGAAAGCAAGTTACCTATTTCGTCGTTCACCTCAGCCAGTCAAACTTTATTTGCTTGAGAGAGAAAGGAAAATACATATATATTATGTCTGGCTCTGATTATGACCAGGAAGAACACTTTTTGGGGGATAGAGCCTTACTTGGTCAACCAGAATACACAGAGGATTAATTGACCGAACTAGAGGCTGGGACAGCAGCTAAAGGGGGGCAGTGGTGAACCCATTAATCCCCAACCCTTGCCCAGAATATCCGGAGGCAATGTGTACTTGGGGTATTATAACATAGCAATCGGAAGTATTGCTTACAATCTGTCTTGTCTCCACGAGTTGAACTGGGTAATTGATGGAATTACATTCGCCTTTAGTCATCTTCTAAGTGAACGTGGTTTACGATCCTCTGCAGTAAAATGTTTCTCTCGTACTCCTATGACTCATTGGCGAAGTTGCTCCATTGATTCTCCCACAATACAACTCGGGAGAGGCAGAGGTATGGTCCTGATTGCAGAGCGGGTAGAATTTATTTTCAACTCAACACCCAGGAGCAGGCAAACAGCGTGGATAGATAAACAGGCAGAAGTAAATACAGAGGAAAATTCAAAGTTTATTTATCAAATACATCAAATAACACAGCATCATCCTGCACAATTAAATTATTGTGACATGGTGCACTACATCTACGTAGTAAGAATTAAGAATTATATAAAGCAAAAATATACCAAAAAATATCGCAATAATATACATAACAGTGTAAACTTGCAGCAATTTTAAAAAGAGTAGGATGGAGAATAGGAACAATATGGGTAGAAGTATTGAATATTATAGATATAGCAAGTATAGCAATAATATACAAAACAATGTAAACTAGCAGCAATTTTAAAAGAGTAGGATGGGTGAGGTGACCAGACGTCCCGGTTTGCCCGGGAATGTCCCGGTTTCAAGCTGGGTGTATAATAATAAAAAATAATAGGCTAATAATAATACTGTAATGTTTCCACATATAAGGAGGAGCCAAACAAACAACTGCATAGCAAAGCAACAATTCTCATCAAAGCTCCACCAACCACAAGCACGCATGATAACCAACATGCATGCACGCATGCATTAAAGTGCAGTTCCACAAGGGTCCCGGTTTGGGGGTTTGAAAATGTGGTCACCCTAAGGATGGGGAATATGAAGAATGGCAGAAGCACACAAGGGGCGGGCTGAAGGCAAAACCCAAAATACGTGTCAGAAAGGCTCAGGCGAAGGTAGAGACTAGGATAAGCTAAATCGTAAACACGGAAGGCAAGCTAGGATCAAAGAATGTTAGAAAGCTATCACAAATGTTTAAATGGGCTTAGTATTCTGGTGATTGGGAGCTGGGAGGAGTGCTGCGTTCGTTGTGATTGGGATCTGGAGGCCATATTATGTCGTCCTGATGGTGCGGTTGAGAGATGGGACTGTGAACAGACCTTACATATATGGCAACGAGTGAAACCTCAAGTTTCCTCTCCCACATCCCTTGTACCTGTCTTAGCAAACAAAACATGACCATGGCATTTTCCACAATTACATTCATGCATTCATGAATTTGGATGTTGCTAATAATGCTAATTACGGTCAGGGACAGAGCTGAATAATGGATTTTTAAAAAAAATTACTCCATGTGCCTTCAGGAAAAACTCAGTATAAGTGGAATGTTACACAAAAATGATTTTTGAACGAACTCTCCCTTTAACCCATCTTTCCCTGTACAATGCCATTTTGCTGTTTCCATTTGCAATATATTTCTACTATGCTGTGAAGTTTCATGACAGTATAGAATAATAGAACAGTGGTTCTTCAAATCTCCAAACAATATTTTGAAGCTGGTTCATCTGAACACAGATCTAGACAGCAATTCTTTTCTGTCGTACATTAAGTTCTTAACTGCATTACACCAGCCCACTCAAACAGTGAGGGGATTTGATTATGTGGCCCAGGTTTCCCTGGCGGAAGGGGTGTGCACCGGGTAAAAAGTAATTGGATTTGTTTTTGAACCAGGTTTTAACAGACAAGGGCATGA
Organism: Esox masquinongy; assembly: GCA_016801175.1. Taxonomy (NCBI): domain Eukaryota; kingdom Metazoa; phylum Chordata; class Actinopteri; order Esociformes; family Esocidae; genus Esox; species Esox masquinongy. The sequence continues at coordinate 94,416 of JACXGI010001133.1, forward strand.
GCCAGGTGCCCCTTAAAGCCCAAGGATACGTCAGATGAAAGTGAAAGTGACAGCCCAAGCTGGATTAAGCATATGGAGAAAGAAGTAGGATTCAGTGATTTCACATGCTTTTGATAAAATGCTTTATCTGCATTCCTAAAGAAAATGTGTGAAAACAAATTTTGGGAAGATTCCCTATTCCGCCTGTTCGACACAATGACCGAGTACAACAGATTACTGTTGGATCTGAGAAGGGCTCTGATTCCTAGGTGGGGATACGCTGTTACTGTGAATGTACACAAAATACTCAAGTACCGTTTGTTGGCTGCAAATAAATACCCTAAAATGGGAGGACTATGTACAAAGCGAGCAGCCTGTTCTTCTTTTTCAAGGCCTTTCCACAAAGACGGAATCAGAGCGATGCTAGGAGTGGACCTCGTATCAAAGGGGAATCTCTGGGTATTGAACCTGGTCTCTCACAGGAAACCTCATTCTTGTGCATGGTGCCAGGAGAGATACCACTGGAGCACGGCCCCACATTCAAATTCTGAATGGTCCATCCGATATAGTAGAACATACGCTAAAACAAATGCTACCGCTCAGCACCCGTAGTCATCGTATAATTTCAAATCCATGTGCTGAAATACAGAGTCCAAAACAAAGTGTCATTTTCCAAATCTTGGAGCTCACTGTTAGCTGCATTCACAAGTAGATGCTCAATCTCTACCGCAATAGTACACAAGTAGTACTAAATAATAGTAATAGTACACAAGTAGAATAAAGTTGTAGTGATGAGTAGTAATTCAGTAATTCTGTTTCACGAGTGCTATCCCTTCACTCTCAATTCTCCAGACATACATACACGCTTGGCTCTATTTTACTCACGGCTCTCAGGGCATAATTATTCCCTTCTTTCTGCAGCCCAAGCATCAATTATGAATCTTAGCAAGTCATTGTTGTTACAGCGCTCAATTTATTCATATTATTTTTAGTTTATTGAGGATGTAAGAGTTTTTTTCTTCTTTAGTAGACTACTTTGTCTGTTGTTATTGGCCAGTACACATCCACAGACTCAAACAGTTCTCTAATACAGAACTAACATAGAATATTATAACTGCATTATTTTATGCCATTGTTTCATCCCTTTGTTGACATAGCCAGCTGTAATGGAACATTAAATTGGTCATGGTATGTACTGTCACAGAACTTGGCTGCCTGCTAGGTAAAGAAATCAATGTCACCAGATCTAAAAATCAAGGGGTAATTTTGGACTACTGCAAACGGTTGGGGGGCCAACCCAACAAAAGGAGTCTACACCTTTCTCTTATAAACTCTCGCTTTTCCTTCCAAACAGCACAACAGAACAGGTGTTGTGTTCCCAACCGTCACCAAATTGATGAAACACAAAATTATTTTTCCTGAGAAATATGTGACTGAGACAATATACAGCTCAGGAAAAAAATAAGAGACCACTGCATCTTTTTCTTTCCTTTCCAAAAAAGTCGAAAAGGAGGGTTTTGAGTGAGGACCAGAAGGGTTAAAATTAAGAGACCACTGCAAATTGAAGACTTCTGTTCCTCACTCGAAACTTTCCTTTTCAACTTTTTTGGAAAGGAAAGAAAAAGGTGCAGTGGTCTCTTAATTTTTCCGGAGCTGTAGGTGTAAGCTAAGGAGCTTACAAAAACAGAAGTTTGGACATTGTCTTAACAACGAGTTGATATAACATCCTAACACTTAACAATAACTCGATTTGATTGGAGCGGTGTGGAGTCCTTGTTTTCTGGCCGATGAGCTTCTCTTTGTAGCACCCATAGATGCAGGGGCGAATTGTGATTGCATCGTTGGCCTCCTTGAACTGAGAAGCGGTATCTGCTTTATATGGGGCAGAGAGAGAAATAATTATCCGAGGTGCCTCGGTGTGTACCTGATTGCCCATTACTCAGTTGCTGGGCGGGGCTGGTCCTGGGTAATTCCGCGCTGTGGTGTAACTGTTGCACTACATTCTGAACTTTCATATTTAAATGAGAAAAGTCATGGACTACAAATGGCAAGAACAGATCAGTGGGCATAATTGTGTGTGTAATATAGCCTAGTAAACAAAACACAAATCATGAAAAACGTGAGAATAAGGTCTGATGCTGACAAAAAGGAAGTATTGTCTACGTCACCAATTTAATTTTGGTTAAATAAAATGTTGTAGGCCCAGTAGTTTTGTTAACTACTGAAAGCACTACCTGGATTTAAATTTGTTTCACCCATCACCAAGCTACTGCAAAATGTAATTTTTAGCTCCTGTTACTGAAAAAGCTGCTACAGTGTGTATGATTTTGATAATCTCAATGTCCAGTCATTCCTTTTCCTGCGGTCATGCTTAATAATAGCAGGTAATAAACTGGGCTGGCAGCCAAGTGCTGCTGGCAAGTCCGCCACAAGGAGGCACTGGTGCGTAACGAGGCAAGGCAGCCACATTCGATTACTAACCCCCAAACCAGGATGTGCTGGCCAATAAACCCCCCTCTGTGGTATGCCTGGGCTAATCCAAACCCTGTTCTATCAATGACACAGCTATCCGCAAGACAGTGACTTTTCTGCTGCAGCCTTTTTGGGGCCCCCTGATACATGAATTCTCCAATATCATGAAAGCTGTCACAATAAAAATGGACTGGTGCCACTGTGTTGCTATTCAAGATTGAAAGAATCATTCAAATTTCAAGGCAGGTAGCAACATTTGTCCAAACATCTGTTGTTGCAAACCAATTGCTTGGCTAGAAGCCAGGGAAACTAATGACTAGATGTTTTTTTATGGTGGAGATCAAGTTCCCGTATTGTACTGGCTAGGAACAGTGAGATTTCATAACAGTAAAATAACCCCCTATTTTATATCAGAGGCCTTCCCCTACATTTGTATAGCAACCAGCTGGGAATTTGCAAAAAATAAATTGTTGATTCATCTTACAAATTCACAGCAATCAACTGCAACAGATTGCAAAATGTTTTCTCAACAATTAAATTGAGCAAAAACTAACAATCCTAACATATTTGGTTGCCTTAAAATTGTATGTTGAATCCTCTTGGCACTGGTTTAGACCATGTGACTGGGTAATTTGTGCAATATTACACAAATAGAACAGACCTGTTACTGGAAATGTACACAGACTAAGAATGTATCAGGATGCGATAACAGTTGTACAAATGCTTTGGTTACTAGGAAGATGAAGTGTTTTGTTAGGGTGCATAAAATTGGCTTTAGATTTTTGGATGCTTTTTCTGGAGTTCATCATGGGCCAGAGTAAAACTAGAACAAGGAAGAAGAGGAGGTGTAACATCTTCTCTGAGACATCCCAGCCTTGGCCCTGACAAGCGGAAAGACTAATATGGTCTGGGAGAATGTGTCTGTGTAAACAACCAAATGGCACCAAATGCAGGAAGAGGAGGAGGTAGGAACTAAAACCCTGTAATTGCTATTGACTCTGCTGCCATATTCTCTGCTTCCACTTTAACTGTTTTCCCAGAGTTTATAACACAGGCAATCAACAAAACTATCTGTCATAACAATTTCATGTGAAAAAGCACACCCGTTTGAAAATTATCTTTCTTGTTTTCACATTTGGACACATGTAATCTTCAGTTTCGAAGTGAACATTATTGACAAATAAAATAACCTATTTAAACAGACTTATTCAAGTCCTCCTACAGGATGTTAATAGGATTAATATCTTGGCTTTGACTTGCCCATTCAATAACTCTCAATTTCTCCTTTCTTAGATATTACTTTGTAGCTTTGCGTGTGTGTTTTGGATCATTGTCTTTTTTCAATTTCATGTTCGGATCAGCATTGGCTTTTTGACAGATGCCTCACATTCTCCTAAAAACATCATTGGTTCAATATGGAATTCATGGTTGACTCAGTGATAGCAAGTTGGCCAGGCCCTGTGGCAGGGAAGAAGCCCCAAACCATAATCCCACTGCCTGTCAGTGTTTTTGCCAAATATGGTATTTGGGATAGCAACAACTCAACCTGACTCATCAGTCCCACGTACATTGTTCCAGCACTTTTGCTTTACCTAGGTGTTGTCTTGCAAACATCAGTCATGTCTTGATATTACTTTTTGAGAACAGAGGTGTCTTCCTTCCTGACTTCCCATGTAGGCAAAATTTGTGCAGCCTGTTTCTGACAGTTGACTCATGCACTTCGACACTGATAGTGGCAAGAGAGGCCTGTAGTTCCCTTGATGTTGCCATGGGGTTCTTAGAGATGTCCCTGAGCATCTTTACGGAAGGCTGGACCCTCCCAAATCACTCTCTAAGGATCATTTGCACCTGTTTGGGTGCACCTGATTCTAATTTTAGCCATTTTACTTGACAACACAGGTACGGGTGTACCAACTTTTTCTGCATAAGGAAATTGCATTTCTGATTATTTTAATTGCAGCATTTTTGTATGTTGTTGGAATTAAGCTCAACATCCTTGTGTCCAAATATATAAAAAAAAAAGAAAAAAAAAAAGAAATGTTCCAGGGGTCATACTTACTGTTCTTTTTCACAGGACTGTACCTGTGACAGTCAGAATAGTGATGTTATAAGAAGTTATGTTGGCACTGATGATGTGTGTGGCAATTTTTGGGGGAAGCATTTGCTCCTCAAACTGTCAATCAAAGTGTCAGCAACAGTATTCAACAGAAGATAACAATAAATAGTAATTCCTGTTCATATCTTAGAGACAGTTTGTTATTTGCTTAGCACCAACTCGTGTCATGCAACATCCTCCCCTCTCATAAAAATAACAAAAACTATATTAACCAGTAGTTTGAAAAATGTGTATATTGTCTTCTGCATTTGCTTTTTCACAGTTTTTGCCACTCAGGACGAAGGACCAGAAGGTTGAGTGTTTTCCAACCACCGCAGACAGGCTCACTCTGCTGCCTGTCTCATTACAATAACATCAAAAACAGCTGAACTCAATGGTGGGGAAATCATGTTTTCAGACTGTTCATGCTATATCTGTAATTAAATCCATGCAACATACAGTATTTTCAACCAACAGGTTTCTGTAACAATGCAACACACAACCAATAAGTAATGCATAACTGCACGCCAGGGACTGACTTTGAGATTTTTAATATAGTGGTTGGCATTTTTAACACCACAGTGAAATTAGTACATCAATCTTGACCAACAGAAAATGTTTCCCTCCCAGGATGCACAGCTGGCCTACATGAGAGTTTTGATGAGCTGTAGTTTAATTAGATTAAATCATTTTGACAAACTGTGTTTAAGCCACTGGTGAAAAATTAAATGTTGTCTACATTAAAGCATTAGATCAGGGTTAGGCAAATTTAAGTTCAATGCAGGGCTGCACATCCGTTACAATTTAAACAAATTTAAGTTTAAGAAGTTAAAGGGTGGCCTGGAATGTTTATTTAAACCTTTTTTTTTACCACTTTTTATACCAACCTGCCACTGGCCAGATCGACAGTTTGTCCACACTTGTTCTCAGTTGAAGAATAGCCACTCAGATGTGAAAGAAGGCAGAACACACGATAAGGTTTCCTGAATAACTGGGCCTGTTGGGACAATAGGCTGAAGTGACTGCACTATAAAAAACCTATGGGATTTATGATCCACAACAGCATCAGAGGGAATACATAGCCTTCTACTGTGCATTTCTGATTGTGTCATCTGTTTGATACTCCTCTGCAGTCATTATACACGTCTGTCAAACCTCCTTCTGGAGGAGGAATGGGTGGCAATTGAGCCCCAGTTAGTAACTGACTATGGGGGATTCCGAGAAACATTCCTCCATTGAGTCATTGCAAAACACACCACTGGAAGTCTGGTGAGCCTCTACTACTCCCACTACCCTTTACAGTTAGAAAAAGGGAGTTAAGCACAACTTATCTTTCCATTTGAAAGCATTTGGCCAAATTCTATTAATCAAGTTTTGATAGGAAAAAGCTAGGTCCAGTTCACCTGGATGAGAAGGATTAATGGACTCAGGGGTAGATGAAACATCACATATCATACTCATTTGAGTGTCCCAGATTTACACAAACTGTGCTACTTTTTGGTCTATAATCCCATCCTTGAACAGAACCTTGGTTTAGTTAATTTGGTTTTGTTTTTAATTGGATCTGAAAATGAAACCTCAGTAGAGTCCAGTGGCAGCGCCCCTCCTTCTCTCTCTTTCTGTCTCTAGGCATCATCCGAGGGCCGCCATATGGCCGCAGCTTGCCTGCCTGGCGGAAGAGCCTCCTTTCACTACGTTAAGTAGCTCCTGAAACATGTTTTATGAATGCCAACATTGTTGCCTTTGAGCTGGAGAGTGAAGGTTTAAGAGAGGAATGACATGAGGAATACTTTGCTCATCAGGGCGGCAAAGGTAAATTATAGATCCTCTGGGACAAGGAGAGCATGTATCATACCGTAGTCAGCGCAGGAAATGACTATGGAGTTTGAGTTGAACTCGACCATTACTCTCAGCTGTCTCTAATGGTTGATATCAGATTATAATACGAATGTGCCATACCCAACATGCACCAACAACTTTCATTCATTTTTCAGCTTCTGATGTGACCAATTGCTTATGCACAAGTGCAGGCTAGCCATTTCAGCCTTTCTTTGTGTGAGGTACCTTTGAGTTGCAAAGGAATGGAAAGCCAACCATGAAGACTGCTCTGCATATCAGGGGGGGCAACTACATTATGGATCCTCTGGGACATGGTACACACCACTGTCAAGGCAGGAAATGACTATGGGGGTAGAGTGTAACTAGACCATTACCACACATTCATTTGAAAAGAACATGAACTAATCATGTTGATCACCTCTTAAATGTTCTACCATTTAGCGAAGTACACCAACAAACACTTTTACTTTCTGCCTCATTTCGACTTGGAACAGTTAGAGATTCAAGGGAACAGATAGATGTAAATGAGACAATCATAGGATGTCGGAGCTACATTATACAGAATGCCCCCTGCATCCATCAACTGCTTTGAAAAGCAGCTACACAGTCCAAGTTACTATGGAGACCTCATCAGTTCTACCAAAAAGAATGTGGCCTCCACACTTAGTTTCTCAAGAGGTTAAGCAGACAAATCTTTCAAATGAAAGCTATTTGTATAAATATCCCAGTGTAAACATTTTTCAACCAAATGTTTCATAAGAGAAGTAATTCCGGGCACTGTTAACACATTTTGTTTTAGCTTTGTGGTCACAGTCTAATGGATACCTGCTATCACAGTCAAGTTTAGATGGCTAGCCATAATTAACCCCTCCATGGCTTTGTCATGCTATCTGGACGTATTTTAAACGAAGAATCCTCACATTTTCAATATCATATGAGAGTTTTCATGTACATAATGATGTCATTTTAAATTATCCAGAAAATAATTTCCTGGTTTACAACCTTCCCACTATGATGGATAACATGGATAACTCTTAATCCATACCCAGTCCTGTTACTACCAGTGAGAACGCAGTGGTCATGTAGTTTTTCCTTTTTATATGTGTTTTTTTACACGCAGAACAAAAGTGGTGAACTGAAAAATAATAATTCATAAGCAAAGACTTTGTAGAATTCAAGATCACCACCTGCTTCCATAATTTCCTCTAGATTGCCAAGGTGATGACTGTTTGTTGTGAAGGGAAGCCAGAAGTGATCTTTGTTTCACAAAATCTTTCCTTTAGCAAAGACGTTCACGCACAAGTAATTTTCTGAGGGTGACGAAGAGTCGTAGCTGCAGTGCAGTTGTGTACAATTAGTCAAAGACTGCAATTGAAGAAGACAAGCATGATAGGTAGCTAGAGACATCTAAGATTGTTAGTTATTTCACAATAACTGTTGTGTAACCAGCTAAATGTCATTCCAGAAATGACCGTACCATTAGTTGCCTGACAAAGTTTTGAAAGAAATACAGTGGATATAAAAAGTCTACACACCCCTGTTAAAATGCCAGGTTCTTGTGATATAAAAGAATGAGACAAAGATAAATCATGTCAGAACTTTTTCCGCTTTTAATGTGACCTATAATGTGAACAATTCAATTGAAAAACAAACTGAAATCTTCGAGGGGGAAAAATGAAAAATAAAAACCTTACAATAACCTGGATGCATAAGTGTGCACACCCTCTTATAACTGGGGATGTGGCTGTGTTCAGAATTAACCAATCACATTCAAACTCATGTTAA
>JACXGI010001134.1:0-40287 GCA_016801175.1 Esox masquinongy
GGGTTGCTACACGATCCCTTGTTTTCCTTACTTGACTGATGAGGAGCATTGAGGATAACGTAGGCCGTGAAACACATGATCTTTTAAATGTTTGGCTTGTGACGAAAGATTAGCTACCTTCTCTAAGAACTTCCAGCATATCATGGCCATTTATGATTGCGTATGTTTACAAACAATATGGAGTCAGATTATTAGATATGAAATTATCACGTAGATCATAGATTCTCATTTGCACTAATTTTCCTACCTGTCCACTCAGTAGCATTAAAAGGGGTTAACCTTTATTCCCCCATACTACACAATCAAGACTAACGAAAGCAAACCAAGCATAGAAATATACCATCCTTGAATGGAAACAAAACCACAACAAACAAAACAAAAAACAGAACCCTAGACCCACATCAGAATTAAAATGTTCAATGCGCACTGAACATATGTGATATTTCTGAACAGCAGATGTCACTGTCGATTAAATATTTTAAGCATTTCATGAAGCCTCAACGAATGTTAAGATTGTCACCACTTCAGAAAGCCTTGTTCTGCCCATCACTACAAAATACCTGAATATGCATCCTCAGATTCAAATCTAAACCCCAATGACAAATTGATTATCGAACAACTACAGCCCTCTCTGTTATATTCTTCCTTGCAATTTTCCTTCATTTAGTCTGTCAAATTCAAACATTTCTGGTTACACACCCAACCCAGAGCTGCCTCCCTGGGTTATTTTTATCTTCCCCAAATGAGGCCTGATTGAGATTAAATGCTTCTCATTTACGGGAAGCTACCAAGCTCTGTTCAAAGGCAGGTGGTTGTTGCAGGAGTGGTGGTCCAACACTGTTGCAGACAAGGGCATATTTTTGGGCATATTTACCTTAATCCACTCTTGATAAAGGACTGGCTTTGCAGACACAGATTAAGCCTAATCCTAAAGTAAAACATTGCACTCAATGGACATTCTTCAGTTGTTGTCAAATTTTAATTAGCGCAATGGACTTAATATGTTTCAGAGATAAGCCCATGATGTTGGGCTACCAAGGTTAGATGCCCTTGATGGCCTAGATGGTTCAATTTATACACAATCATGAAACATTTAAAAAAATAACAGACTCTTAGGCAATTTGTTAAGTTTTACTTTAGAATTAATATACAATTGCTTTAAGATTTAACTAAACATAAACAACCAAGTAACCTAGATAGGGAACTTCAAAGCATTCAGATGGTTTTACAATTTTATGATCTGCTTTTGATTATTCTGTGCATATTCTGTGCAATAAAAGTTACTGTTTTGCGTCAATGATGTGTAGAAGATGTCTTCATTGATCACACTTTTGATTATGGGTAGAAATTATGGAAATTATTTTCTGTCAAATGAGATGGGTAATGTACAGTCAGAGTTTTGCCTAATGTGAAAACAGTGAAACAAACTGTAACATTCAGCACTTCAAACAGTCATATTGAAACATGTCTTACATTGTTTGGTCTTGGACTAACAGATTGTTACAATGACTTAACTAAAAGACGTGCACTATGTTTTCATGATTTAATGAAAGTACTCATTGTATTTCACCAAAAACCTAGTGGTTGAATCACTGATCTTGTGGTGAAAGATGTTTACAAACCAAAGGAAAGCAAAATCAATTGTTTTGAATGCAAGATTTAATGATTTACGAGAATTATCTGTTTGGAGTGTTGTACTGTGAGTTTTGATACACTGCACCATACTATTAATAATAATTCCAAAGTGACATAAAAACTGGAATGTGTGACAAAATGATCCAATATGGAAACACAATTTCATGACAAAGTTGTAGGTCCAAATCGGTCCCAATACTGGCATACTAGCTTACTATATACTAAACAGTACATACTTCATCATTACTTGCAGTACGTAGTATGTAGTGCGATTTAAGATTCAGCCATGATGTACTGCAGTTCTGTGTGTGGTTTGTCCAAGTGGTGTTGCTGTACCCCAGCTGAAGCCGTTGCTCGACTGCTGTGAATAGGTACTAGTGATGGGCATTCCGAGTCTTTTTGGTGAGCTGGCTCTTCTGGCTCCGTTCACCTGAAAGAGACGGATTATTTGGCTCCCTAACGGCTCTTTGTGTAAAATGATTCAAAATTACCCCAAAATATAGAAAAAAGTGCAAATCTCAAACGGAAAGGCAAAAACATAAGCTAGAATAATTTTGGAGTGTGAAATTCATGTTCAAACACTTTATATCTTACCTTTCGTATCTTTCGTATGGTAGTAAGACCTAAACCAGAAATGTTGTACTCTACCGGAAAGGGGAGATTCGCAGATTTCAGACAGTACCATCCAATAAAGGATAGATGAAACCGTTTGGAATCATTTTAATAATTGGTTTCCCCAGCGCCCCTGGGAGATTTGGATCCTCCCACTGTTGACTGCCGTGGTAAGATTTCTTCAATACATCTCAGGACAACATGTTTCAATATTCCAGGAAAGTTCAGGTTTCGGGGCTCTTTAATGGTGCAGTGTAACTTCATAATTGTGACCAGGGTTTTAATCCTAATCATGTAATTTCCAACAATGCTAGGGTGTCCTGCAGAGGACAGTGCAAATTTGCTCAGCTGTTGCTTTGCGCCTGTGTGACAAAGCCTGAATTTCAGCGTATTTGTAAAACATTTCGGGGATTGTTCAGTGATTTTACACATGCATCACAGACACACACACAAATATAAATAAGTAATGAGAGACAGAAAAACATGAACCATATCTTACTATTAACAGTGAATAATCATCAATGGAATGAATGTCAATATGTTTGTCAATATGTTTATTTGACAAGAAATGAATTCTATGGGACATTTATGTAAAAACCCACACCAAATAAAATTTGTTATTAACAGCCCTCAATTAGTAAATCTTCTGCATATTTTTCCAGAATGTCTACGTATTTAACGCAGGTGGGATTTCCTCCACATTCAGATGGCCACACCTCAACGGTAGCCTGGGAATCCAGAGGGTATCTATATCTAAAACAAAGGGAAAGGATTTAGACAATGTAAAAATATATCTCAGTTTTGTTTTTAATTTTTCTGTAATCTTTATTTTCATGTCCATCAGTAGATGCTCTATAAATAGTTTGTTAAAAGGATGACTATTGATTAACAAACTAAGCTTGCTAGGTTAGGTTTATGATGAGGGTTAGGATTAGTAAATAGTTATCTGAAGTGTTACTGATTGAGTCTGAGTCTGTTGAGAATGTAGAGATGGACATTTGGGACTCTTGAAATAAAGTGTTATTTTAAAGGCCTTGGAATGCTTCAGCGTTTTCTGTGCAGAATTTTTTTAGAATGTGTAAAACTGAATGTGTTTGAGTTCATACTTCCTCAAACTGCGTTCAATTAGAAAAGAAAAAAAATATTAATATCGCTAGGGGACAGTAGAGAGCGATTAACTGAGATGTAGTCTGCAAACCCAATCCCAAAGAAGAAGACCTAGTTTTTGCCAAAAAGGAAATACTTATACACTAAACAAAGAAAATCAATAAAGCAATACAATAGATGTAGGATAATCATGTAGTATACAAATAGAGTTGGTACAGCCACTCTTTACTGCAAGAAAAATAGATACTATGCAAATAGTCACTGTTGGTCCATAGCATCTCCTTCCACGAATTGGCCGCTATACGTTGATCTTTATATAATCTATGACTTGAATCATACAAGGACATTTAAAACTGACAAACTCACTTATAACTCCTGCCAACTTGAATCTGCATTCTGTCTGCACCCACAATAAGGTATTGTCCACCAGTTTTCATGTTCACAGAAGTGCATGAGGCCTTTTTCACAAATTCCAACTCTGTGTTGATTTTGTGATTTTCCAAACCTGTCATTTACAAAAAAGAAATATAGTTGAACATAAAATATAACTGTAAACTACAGTTTAAGTCAATTTAAAGGACAAAATTATATAAAATTAAGACATACCCATTTTTAAGGGATTTAGCATGTTTGCCACATAGGTAAAGAAATCACCTTCTTTCACAATGGATTTGATTTTTACCTTAAACGCTGTGAGAAAAGATACAACAAAATCATCAACAATCAACAACAAACACACTACAATACAAATGTATTTAATTAAATTACTGGACATTGGTGAATTGTTTTGCTGATGCATAGTAAAACTAATGTCATTTGTTAAGAGCATGTTCATGTAAAGCCACCATTGTGAATTCCCATGGATGGCCAGTAATGGATAGGAGTGTTTTCTAAATAACTTGTAAGGTGTTTCAAAACATGTTGCAAATCTTAAACACTTTATTTTATTTTTGAAAATGTTAATAAGGGAACAAATTCAAATCATTCTAATAAAGTATGTTGTGCAAGTAGACTCAAAATACAGTTATACACTAACTAATAGATTTTTTTGTTGAACCATCCATATAATAATTTCTAGGTGAATGAACACTGAAACATATTGAACACATTTTTAAATTTGATCTAAATTTGGGCCAACATAACATTTTTAAATCAAGTAATACTTGGAGAAAACTAGTTGAGTAAATAAAAAATGCTGTGTAATTATTCGCTAAATAATAATGGGTTTAAACAATCCAAAACACCTTGAAAGTTTTTACAGTGTGTGGTAACTGGCATAAAACAGAAACTTACCATAATTTATATGGTCATGGCAGGTATCACGTTTTCTACCCTCAGCAGTGATGCTGGTATCCATGTCGGATTTGAAGTTGCAGCATTCCGCTATTACGAAGGCAACATATTGCAGTAATAAACATATAAAACATTTATACTGATGACTGTTCAAAATCACCACCCAGTTTTCTCTTACCTTAACAAAGAGCCGGATTAATAAAATAAAATAAATAAAGGACCTACCTGCCATACAGTGGCACTGTTCCTCCACACAAAGCCTCAGTAGCTTGGCTTCAGAATTTGAGTAGAGCTTGGAGCATTGGCCCTCTGTTGAAGAATAGAAAAAGATTATTTTGTATTTGTTTCAAACTTCCTATGGTATATTTGTTCATGTACCTTAGCTCAGGGGTTTTGTTTCTGCCAAACGGTACCTCGATCATTGAACTCGTAGACTTTAAACAAGGAGGCACTGACCATGCCAACTTGGAAGAGATTTTGTATACGGAATCCCACACAGATGAACTGGTCAGAGGGGACCTGAATATGAAAAGCATTGACAGTATAGCACACATTATAAGTAAGGTGTATCACGTCAATTGGACTACTGCATAGGACTAATTTAAACAAAATTAAGATTCAGATTTAGAACTCATGCAGGCACGTCCTATGTCCTATGCAAGCATGTGCACAGGCAGCGGTGAAGGGGTGCGACGGCCCCTGTCCCCCTATCCCCCTGCTCCACCATTGACAAATTGCCCTCCTGTCTGGAGGTTTTTTTTAAGAATATAATTTTTTTTCTAAACCCAACCAAAGAGTATGTAGTAAATTGAAAAATAGGCACCCAGGCAAAAAACAGAACACCCCTCTTCTTCCAAATGGTTTTGCCTAACTTCAAACTTACCGTGCCCCTATTTATGTTTTTTGTGGTTATTAAAATCACTCTAACCCTCTATTAATCATCTCAAACTTGATCCAAAGTATATAATTATTATAGACCTATAAATGTGTCAATAACTTTGCTTTTCTGGCCAGCAAATAGAGTTTGACAAACACAGTTTATATCTAATAGAATATATGCAGCCTAACTTGGGCCTTGAACCAAAAAGTTTCCAAATTCATAGGCACATAGTAAATAAAAGGAATACTTATTGCTGTTTTGCATTAAAAAGTTTGTGTCTCCTGCGAGTGTAGACCGAGGTGTAAAATTAGGGGGGACCCAATGTTACAGACAGGTATTATAGACAGGTGAATGTTTTACACCGATATTACAGACAGGTGAATGTGGAAAAGATTGAAAATCCTGGAATCCATTGACCCTGACCCACCCAATAAACAATACAAACCTACGTCGTTGTTGGTATTTATTTTATATATTATTTAAAAAAAATGTTTTTGGGGGTTGCTCTTTTTTGGGTTTGGCCCCTGCCCCTCCAGAGGTCTGTGCACGGGCCTGGCCTATGTTCCAATTGAAGAAAAGTAACACTTACTGAGTCGAGCTGAAGCACAACCATGTCCTCTGTGATTTTGTAGTCACTGATCACAGATTCCAGTCCATTCAAAAACTGTGAGGGAAATGATCATACGATTGAAACCAAGTTCATTCATATGGAACATAAAAATAACATTTTGGCAAAAGGATGAAACATGAGCATGTTCATACCATATTTAGATCTTCTTGGAAGGGCTGCACGCCAGTGGGCAGTTGGATTTCCATGACTGTGTGGCTAGCCTCAGTAAACATTTCATTTGGACGCGGTTTGTATCTTAATAAAAAATGTTATATTTTTAACTAATTTTAGCAGACGTTTGGGTTAGCATTAAGTGCCTTACCTTGTCAGCTGGGGAATTTGAACGAGCAACCGTTTGGTTGCAGGCGTAACACTCTAACCACTAGGCTAGAGTGTGACACAATCATCTGTCTGACACAATTTATCAAGAATTGTTCTATCATGAGTTTGTATGTTACTATACAAAAAATCATATCTTTCAAATGGTGGAGCCAGTATTAAAATTATTTGCATTTTAATGATATTAATGAAAATGTAACCAACATTTCACTCACTTTGCACATGCGACAATTCGAGATGTATGGAGCATAGTATCTGGTGAAGTAGAAATTAGAGTTAGTCTATATTTGGTGCCATGTTTCTTCTGGTGCCATATATAAATAAACTGTCATACCTTTGGACATCAGGTCAGGACAATGCAGTTGAATGGAAATGTCAAAGTTGCACATTTCATTATTCTCTGTTGTTTTATAATAAACCGTCTTCATCTGTGGTCAGAGAAAAAATAGGAATACTGTTTAAAGGGGCAAACTGGAGTTCAGACAATAATTCCATATGACAGTTGAACAATAGCTCACAATTAATTTCTAAGATAATGATATGAAAAATCTATGAATCAAGAATATATCAATCACAGAATCCCTTTTCAATGTGAGCACAGGGGAAGAGAGTCAGAGATCAGTAGCTTCTGGGCTTAGTTAAGTGAGTAGAGCGAACAGTTCCAGTATAGATGGAACTTACCTTGACAATGGAGACTCCTGAACCATAGCCTGTGGTCACTCTGACATCATTATCCTTAGACACCTGTAAACATTAAACAGTGTGACTTTGGAGTGGCAGGTAGGTTACAGAGGCAAGCCAGCAACTGGCCAGTTCAAGTCCAAGATCTGAATTTGGTGAGAATACTTCTGGTCTCAACTCTGCAATTTTCACCCAAGCCACCTCAAGGAATCACTAGAGTGATATGAGGCAAGACAACCATATTCGAATAGTATTCGAATAGTTATCCTTTCACAAAATTTGCCTTCAATTTATTTTTTACAACTTTTTTCCCCACTCTTCCTCTTTTCTCCGTATCTTCCTCTTTGTCCCTACATCTTGACTAAAGGCTGTTTTTCATTGCAGTTCCCCTCT
This sequence comes from Esox masquinongy, assembly GCA_016801175.1. Lineage (NCBI taxonomy): Eukaryota > Metazoa > Chordata > Actinopteri > Esociformes > Esocidae > Esox > Esox masquinongy. The sequence goes on from JACXGI010001134.1 coordinate 7,551, forward strand.
AGAATGATAGCCTCTCGACATTAGATTATTTTGTATTGCATTAACATCACGCCAAGTTTTAATATTTCGCTGGACACCATTAAGCATTGTGTTAAACTGACTAATGTTTCTTATTAAGTTTACTTCCACCACAAATAGCATCTGTTGCCACTGGCCGTTTTAACAGCTTATTAGCCAGTAATAGACTTACTAGTATCCAGGCCCACCGATAGGGGGGGACAAACGGGTCTGTTGTCCCGGGCCCAGGGTAGGGGGGGGGGGCCCAGAACTGACATTGGGTTGACATTAAAGGGCCCATCTAAGATTATCTTGTCCCGGGCCCAGGCAAGACTGTCAGCTGGCCTGCTAGTATCTACTAACTTACTACTTAGAATAGTCATATATATTGAGCTAGCGAGACTGAAAATGAACTTTACTGCCAAAGTTATTTCATTTCATGGCACAACAACACTTGTTTTTCTTCCATTCGTGAATGACATTTATACTGTAACTATTAATATTGGTGACGATAACTGACTTTTTTGTCAAGTGAATAGATGAGAATCGTAGAAATCCCTCGTCTTTGACTGTGCAGGGGCTTGTGATCTACTGTATATTACCCCAAAAAGCATGCATGGATGCATACTTCGAAAATCCACCAGAAATTGTTGGAATATAACTGTAAACAATTTTATCTTAGGCTTACTATAACATACCTTCTGAAGGTGGAATCCAGTGAAGTTTTTATCTATCATGAACAAATCCTAATGCATAATTTGCTTTGACTGCCTTGAGGCTCAAACACTGGTCCCCTGCATGAGAGTCCATGTCTCTAACCACTACACTGTTTAACAAGGGTCGGTCTGTCTGTCTGTCTGTCTGTCTGTCTGCCTGCCTGCAGGCAGCAAGTGATGGCTGGATCACATAGCGTGCAAGGGCAAAGACGTAAGCCCTTACTTCTATTGGTGTGCCCACAGGTTTCTTCTGGGTAAGCGAGATCCTCCCCAATTGCTCCTTCGTCTTTGTGTAGGTTGCCTCAATCAACAGATCCAGCTTAGCTGATCGGATCACTTTGCTGTACTCAGCCAGAGCTTCCAGGGTGAGAATTGTGTCCTGAGTATAAATAACATACAGCATGGTCAGCGTGGCTCATAGGGTTGGCAGAAAGCTATAGAAGGATATATAAACATATCACGCATTGTGAGACCTTGGATCAACTAGAAGGCATATTTTATTTTATTTCAAATACTTTATCTTGATTGAGCCATTCCGTGGGAACCAAAGTTATAGTCCCCAACACGCAAACACTGCTCATGCGGCACTGCTCACGCAGGCTAAAAGTTTTTGAAAGTAAATGAAATAATATTTAACACTGAGTCTGTGTCAGTATTGCTGTGGAACCTGAGTTGAGTGAAAGCCCCCTCCGTAGCGTTGGTCCTGTGTCAACCAGTTGAGGATCGGCTGGGCATATTGGTGTTTGGCTTTGATCAGAGCTGTGAGTAGGACGTAGGCTGTGGTCTCCACCATCTGCGCCGATGTCTTGTCAGGGGTCAGTGGGTTTTGAGTAGCATCTTTCTCCTGCCAGTAGCGATATTCAACTGGTTCGCCTTCACAAGAATCCACAGGGGCACAGACGTCATAAGATTACTTAGATGATTCAGAGATGCAGTATGTTTTGGAATTATTTGGTATTATTGAGTACTGATTAAAGGGCAGCTCGGATTCTACAGCACTTCGTACCCTTTTCCCTGGCTTTCTTCTCCAGGCTTTCATATAGCATAACAGATTGCATGCTGTCCCTGTCCTCCAGTGTGAGTGCGTAGGCAGCCACTGCTCTAGCGTACATGCTTTTTACAAGATGAGCATGATTCGACACATACATTGCAGCTTTCCTCATAGCCTGACCAAACTCCTAAGGATAAGCACACATATTCCAGGTTACCACATATTACTTAACATTTAACATAGAAATATTAGGGCATACAGTATTTTTGACAGATGACTTCTACAGTTGCGATAGCCTCACCATTAAGCCACAGTTTTCCACCTCCATGGCAGTCTTGATTCCGATTATGACAAAGGAGGTGAGGTAGACTGATTGGTCCATGGCATCTGCACCTTTGGCCTGTTGGACAGGAGTGATCAGAAGCTTCATTGGGTAAAGTTGTATATCACTATGACAATGCCACTTTGTTATGGCTATAAAGGTGTTATCAGAGGTCATCATCATCATCTTAATCCGCTTATCCGGTATCGGGTCGCGGGTTTGTTATCAGAGGTAACAGTTTGAATTATAACTGGATTAATGTAATTGATAAAATACCCTTAGACAGCAAACGCCCTATTTCAGGGGTGTCATAGTATGTTACATGACAATTTCAAGCTCTGTGGTTGACAGGGCTCAGTGAGGAAGCCTAGGCAGAGAGCTCTGGTCAATATTTTGTTGTTTAAGTAGTTTTTGTTGCATTTTTATAATGCTTTAATCATGGTAACAGTTTGGTAAATTTTACTGAACTAAAGTATCTAGTAGTCTTACCCGCAGAGTTAGTGAAACTAAACTAAAGGCCAATTGGCTTGGATTGATTAGCTGTAGCTGTCTTTTTTGCCATATTTAAAACAACGCATCAATAGCCTGCACAGACCCTGTAGTCTTCTATAACAACTTGTTGATAATATGTCTCTTGGTTTCTAAAATGTGGACTGCAGTGTGAGGGGATACAGAGTTCTAAGATGTAACTCATCCCATAGGATGACTGTACTTTCTGAACCAGAGCATAGTTTACAGCTGCCAAAGCATCACCTAGGTGGATACTATACTATCAGTGGATTAAGCAAGGCCGTAATTACAATATATATTGAGGGGGGGACATCACCCCCAATATTCAGATATGCTCAAAATGCCCCCCCCAAAAAAAAATATATATATATATATATATTGATATATAAATTATAATTAAAATAAAAATGCGCTATGCTACGACAGGCAACCATGCACCGCCGTCCAAAAAGAATCATTAGCAAATGTAAACATAATCATAACAAAACTTAACAAATTGCCGTTATTATTACTACCGGTTCTAGTTTTGCGGTTTACTGCAGTTCTGAGTGTGGTCTGTCTAAGTGTTGTTGCCGTACCCCAGCAGAAACCGTCGGTCAATTGCTATTGGTAGGGACAATCTATGACGAACACTGTCCTCTCTTATTGCTTTCAAATGTATTAAAAAGTGGAAAACTAAAATGTAATATGAGTGTTACGTATATCTTCCTGTCGATTGTAATAGTTTTAACATCAACACGTCATTTTGCGCTGGAACTGTAATTGTGGAAATAAATAATAGTGTGCTAAAAAGCATCAGTAATTGCATGGAGTGTAAACAAAAGTTTTTGGTGAAAACGGGCCGATTTGCGAGTGCTAATCAATCAACCATCACAATGGTGTTCATGTGCGCATTCAACTAATGTTAATGTCTTACGTTAATGATTTAGTTAGAAATGTCAGAAAGCCCACGTGAAGTCTGAGTAAAGTGTCGATCATTTATGTTGCTCTGCATGTGTTATTTGTGCAGACAGTAGTCGTTTTCATTGATTGCATATTTGTATAGTATACTGTATAGCTGTATTTGCTTATGATAAATAGCATTATTAGTGTTTGTTTGATTAAAGTGCAAGCAGTTTTATTAGTCAGCTTTCATTCACAGCGAGTGTCGTCATGAACAAGAGGAAGGGTGGCAGTGACATTCATCAGTTTTTTGGGCAGCCTCAGAAAAGAAAAGTTGAGAGCAGTGAGAAAATAAGTACCAGCCAGATGATAGAAGTATGCAGTAGCACAAGAGGCGAGTCAATGTTTATTTATATAATAATCATCCATTCAGATCAGAAATGGTTAGAAATCCATCCCTGAACATCATGGCAAGAAACTTGTTTACTGATATTTCTTTCATGTTCACTCTGGTGCGCTCAGAGTAAAGAAAGAGAGGTAGAGAGAGGGTATGAGGATGCCAACAGGGCAGGAAAGCAGGTGTCATGGAGGTGAGTGAGAAAAGGAGCAAATATTGATGACCAATCTGATATTGCCATGTTGGTGTTGTTCCGACTACATCATAATTAATGTTGGCACAGGTACCACTAAGATTAAGTTTAGGCACAGGTGTCTCTGAGGTTAGGGTTAGGTCAAAGGGTGGGGGACAGGGGAATATTCTGTCTTTGGAGTGGTGTAACCAACTAACTACAGGTCAGTTGCAATGATGGTCCTGGAGCAACATTAATTATGATGTTTTAGGAACAATACCAACACGGTGATATCAGATTGTGTAAATATTGATGGTTAAGAGTCTTATAAATATTTAAAACATTTTTGAATGTTTTTCTTGGGGGACTCCCAGACCCCCGGCTGATTTGGTCCCCACCAATGTTGACTCCATGGCTACGGCCTTGGGATTAAAACAACTTCCAGAAGAGAATATGGATATGGAGCTCCGGGTCTGTCTACATAACAAATAATACTGCCTTTCTAAACTACACAAACACCCTGGCAACTGTGGAAGACCATCAAGTCAAGACCTGCCAAAATTCTACATTTGTTTTTGTTTTTAAGGGCTTTGAGATTCACTTTGAAATATAAAGAAGATATAGTAAAACAATAATCTGCCATATGCATGTCATAATTAATACAATTTAAATGGAGAAATATATGGCAAAATATGACAATCCCTGGTATTGTTCTGTGTCCAATAACTTCAATTACACCTAAACTTGGGTTATTAACTATCATGGTAAAAAAATTCTGTTACTATAATTCAAGTGTGTACAAGTTAGCCTACCATGAGTTTCACAGGTATGTATGTGGAATATTCAGTAAAGGAGCCATCCTCATTTTGAGCTTTGTTGACCAGCCAGAAGATGGAGTTAGACAACATGACACTGTCTACTTTGACATATTTGTCCACCTGTCCCAGAGTCTTCACCACAAAGGCTGTTAACCTATAGGGGGTTGGGTCACATAAATCTCAGATAAATGATACAGTGTCCTGCTAATAATACTAATAATAATATTATTTCACACATTTTCCCATAATGCTAAAAGAAAATGCAAAGCTCCTGCTATTCTACACAATTTGGCATGGTTTATTGTGAGATATACATAATAAACAAAATGCTAACAGTTTTCCAATCCTCTGGCACCCTCTAGTGGACCTCTACTCCCGACCTCTACTCCCGTGCCTGTACACCAGTATAGCAGGCAGCATACAAACCATGTACTTGCTTCCTTGTCTTTCCACATGCTGTAACTAAATTTACGAGGAATCCTAAAAGACTGGATGCTTGTGATGCCTTGACAAATGGACCAGAACAGAAAAACAAGTTGAGCAACATCAATGAAAGCTCAGGAAACAAAAATATAAAAATTGTATTTAAACTTAGTTTAATCAGGAAAATATGCTAGAGGTTGAACATAAGGAAGGACAACATAGATAACAGAGGCGCAACATAGGAGCAAATGGGAAAAAGCAATTTCATGCTGTTATCACGGTATGTTATAAAAAACAATGTTTAAAAATGAGTAAAATAAGACGATTTCAAAAGACAACTTAAGACTTCAACACTCACCCTCTTTGATCTTTCTCTTAAGTTCTAATGGATGGTTATATTTCTCAGGGCCCATGATGTTCCATCGGTTCGTAGTCTCCAGGTAGTGGTAAACAAAGTAGACTGGCAGGAATTTCATTATCTCGCCTTCAGCAGACCCACTGGGTAGGTTGACAAGTTTGTGCAGGCCATCTGGGTTGTCCAAGATAGCAAGCACCTCCCCCAATATCTCACCTTTAAGACGAGAACGGAGAGTAATCAGGCTCATTTACAAGGTGACTGTCAACAAGTGGATGGACAGAAGGTGGAGGTAGATCCACTTTCTCTAGTCAACTTCAGCCTTCACTTACCATTTATAGTGATGAGACGTTCCACAGAGGTCTTAGGCACCAGTTGTGAAGGCAGGCTATTTTTGAGTTCTACAGTCCTAATGGAGAACCCTGATACGGACAACATAAAACATCACACTGTAAGAAGAAATAATATCAACATCACCAATATATGTGTAGAACATGAAAGGCAATTCAATCTGAATAAATGCAAACGAATGCTTTGTTTTTCCAAAAAATTAAACCATAGCATTACAGAGGACATAGTCACAGTTTAAAAAAGGTAACAAAAATATATTTTGAGACTTCACTAATAAAGACATTGTTGTTCATGTATTGTACATGTGCTATAGCAATGAGCCCACACCATAAAGACCCTGTGGGTCCAGTTTTCCACCAATGACTTCCTCGATCCTGATGCCTTCAGGCTAGTGAAAAGAAAAATAATACACAGATCATCAAACATAGTGTAAAATACTTTTCAGAACATACTGAATATTATTTTGACTTTTAAGTGATTCCTATTTCTAGATTTGATCATTTTTAAAAGTATAAAAGGAAAATAAATTGCTTAACTAATTACTTAATTAAGACTTTTCACTTAATTTGGCAAGTCTTGAGAGTTCATTAGTAGATGCTAGACTAGTAGTAATGTTTTACTAAAAGTCTGAATTATGATGTATATTTTCAACCTAACCCTAAAGGTACCCTTAGAAAGTAGTTGCTTATAAAAAATAGTTTGTTAATGTATAACTATCGGTAGAGAGGAACTCTCTAAATAAAATATAACCCAACGAAATGTCCGGAAAAAAAGTGCGTACATCTGTGCATATCTGTGATGATGGGCTAACTAGTTGCCTATAAGCTTACCACTACACGGAGGGTCTTGACAATTTGGTCGTTCATCCCCGGTTGCTTAGTGCGCAAGGTGAAAGTGAGAGTGTGACTTCCCACTTCTAAAGCCATGAGAGTGAAGGTGACGAGACCCACTGAGCCACTCTCCAACCAACTGTACTTGTCACAACTGGTAGTCTTTACGCCATCATCTTTTGTCAGTTTGCCTTGAAACAGGCACACTCCTGGCCCAGCAGTCAGCGTTACACAGTACTGGTCATGGATAATACAGATAAGATGAATGTAAGTAATAAGAATTAAATCAGTGATTGAAATGGTTAGCTATACATTGTAACTGAATACCAGTTAGACAGTATTATTGGCTTGATTAAAAAATATGAGCAATACCGACACCTAAATATAAAGAATAGGTCTACTGGCACATCAACCCTTTTTCAGTAACTACCACTAAATTATCTTACAAAAAAGTGTGTGTAGTTTACTCCTGAAATAAGAGGGTAAGGTAATGGTAAGTTCCAGGAAACCACAGTGATATAAGGCAGCACCAACAACATAACATAGTAACTACAGTTGAAGTCGGAAGTCTACATACACTTAAGTCATTAAAACTCATTTTCAACCACTCCGCAGATTTCATGTTAACAAACTATAATTTTGACAACTTGGTTAGGACATCAACCTTGTGCATGACACAAGTACTTTTTCCAACAATTGTATACAGACAGATTATTTCACTTCTAATTCACTATATTACAATTCTAGTGGATCAGAAGTTTACATACACTAAGTTGACTGTACCGTTAAACAGCTTGGAAAATTCCAGAAAATTATGTCATGGTTTTAGAAGCTTCTGATAGGGTAATTGACATCATTTGAGTCAATTGGGGGAATACCTGTGGATGTATTTCCAAGCCCACCTCTCAAACTCAGTGCCTCTGCTTGTCATCATGGGAAAATGAAAAGAAATCAGCCAAGACCTCCACAAGTCTGGTTCATCCTTGGGAGCAATTTCCAAATGCCTGAAGGTACCACGTTCATCTGTACAAACAACAGTACGCAAGTATAAACACCATTTGCCATGCAGCTGTCGTACCGCTCAGGAAGGAGACGCGTTCTGCCTCCTAGAGATGAATGTACTTTGGTGCAAAAAGTGCAAATCGATCCCAGAATAACAGCAAAGGACCATGCGAACAGGTACAAAAGAGTCTATATCCACAGTAAAACAATTCCTATATTGACATAACCTGAAAGGCTACTCAGCAAGGAAGAAGCCATTGCTCCAAAGTGGCCATAAAAAAGCTAGACTATGGTTTGCAACTGCACATGGGTACAAAAATCTTACTTTTTGGAGAAATGTCCTCTGGTCTGATGAAACAAAAATTGAAGTGTTTGGCCATTATGACCATTGTTATGTTTGGAGGAAAAAGGGGGAGGCTTGCAAGCCGAAGAACATCATCCCAAACGTGAAGTACATGGGTGGCAGCATCATGTTGTGGGGGTGCTTTGCTGCAGAAGGGACTGGTGCACTTCACAAAATAGATGGCATAATGAGGAAGCAAAATTATCTGGATATATTAAAGCAACGTCTCAAAACATCAGCCAGGAAGTTAAAGCTTGGGGTCATTGTCCTTCCAAATGGACAATGATCCCAAGCACACTTCCAAAGTTGTGGCAAAATGGCTTAAGGACAACAAAGTCAAGGTATTGGAGAAGCCATCACAAAGCCCTGACCTCAATCCTATAGAAAATGTGTGGGCAGAACTGAAAAAGCGTGTGCAAGCAATGAGGCCTGGAAACCTGACTCAGTTACACCAGTTTTGTCAGGAGGAATGGGCCAAGATTCACCTAACTTATTGTGGGAAGCTTGTGGAAGGCTACCTGAAATGTTTGACCCAAGTTAAACAATTTAAAGGCAATGCTACCAAATACTAATTGAGTGTATGTAAACTTCTGACCCACTGGAATGTGATGAAAGAAATAAAATCTCTAATCAATCATTCTCTCTACTATTATCTTTATCTTCACATTCTTAAAATAAAGCGGTGATCCTAACTGACCTAAGACAGGGAATTTTTACTAGGAAAAAATATTTATGTCAGGAATTGTGAACAACTGAGTTTAAATGTATTTGGCTAAGGTGAATGTGAACTTCCAACTTCAACTGTAACTGTAAATAGTTTATAGTTGTTTAAATATGGTAACGTCCATAATGTTGAAACCCCAGTGCAATAAGATGGAAACAACAGAAAGAAAGTTGCAATTTTGCAAGTTAGCAGTTTGCAGTCTGTTGGCAAGCTCTGTTTTGCTTAAGGGACTATGTTAATAACTCAGTGGGATATCTTTCCATCTGTGCGGCAAGATAATTTGATATTTATTTCAAATTAACTTGTGCCACATGTAATGCACTTGCCCTCATCCTCTATAAATACATAGGGAAGGCATCATTTTTCTGGCCTCGGTTATGACTGGTGAAGTAAGAAGCAGATGTAAGAAGCCTGGGAATTTCCCATGGGTGCTGGATAGCTCAGACTCCAGTTTCAAGGCCACCACCTTTCAAATAGGTTTGGACATTTACAACTGCTGGACCTAAGGCCTGTCGACAGGTTCTTGGAAACCTTCCATTGCGCATTACTTTGTTGCACTTCCTGGAGGCTATCAGTTCAGGTCAGTGGTCATCCCAAAAGATGCCTACTTTCACTACCAATTCACCCAGCTTATGGAAAGTATTGTATAAGTACCAATTCCTTACCTTTGACTTATTCTTTACAAACAGAATGTAAAACCACAAAGCCAACTGGTCTTACAACCACAGACCAAGTGTAACTAAGCCAGCCCAGAACCTCTAATTCTGACTTTCACCAGCAGGAACGTCTGAGACTAGGACAGTTGAGGAAACCGTGAGTTTGCACAACCAAATAATTTCTGCAGAAACTGCCAGAAACCTTTAGAAACTGCTGCAGGGAAGCTCATCTGTTTCATCAACAGAGTCTTAACATGATCGTATCTTCATTGGGCAAACGCTCATCTTTGATATCAGGAAGTAACTCTGCATCATCTTTGAAGTAACATTTATGTTTTTGTTCAGTACATGTAAGGAAATCTGAATTCCATGAAAAACATTTGTATCACACAACAATGACAAGCCGTTGTTCACTGGTTAGCTTAGAAGCCTCAGCCCTAATAAGTATTCTCTGCCACGGTTAAGGAGGCTCTACAGAAGACATAAAAAAGCTCAAATTATTTCTGGACTGCAAACTGCTAACAAAAAGGAGAAAAAATGCTTAATATATGCATTAGGCTACATTATTAAACATGTAAAAACAACATATTAACATGTAAAAATAACAACAGAATTAATGATATCTTTCAATGCATTTCATCAGAACCTATTTTACAGATCTCACCTGAATAATTTCTTCTCCCTGGTTATAGACCGAGCCTTTCAGCTTAATCTGCTCACCACGCACCATGGAATAAGGCAGGGGCACATCTACACTCACAGCCTGAGTAACTTTGACTCTGATGGGGTCTGCCACGCAGATTCCTGAGCTCCCTTGAAACAATAAAATGTACAATACTGTTTCAAGCTGGAGCTTTGCCGGAAAGGAAATGTTAACACCAACATGGGTTTGAGCTACTACTCTTTTAACAAAAACTCACTTCTATCTTATCCAATAAAGCATGAAATGCCTGGAATATATTCAGATATAAATAGATAAATAGACATTTGAAAATATATTTAAGAATAGTGGCTAAGGACTGAAATATAGTTGTTGTAATGTTGGTATAATTAATGAACCTAATTTGGCTAGTGGGCATGGCTAGGTGTTCACCAACTTACCCTCTGTCTTGAACATGCTGACTGCTTTTATCTCCCATGTGGTCAGGGAGTCCGGGAGCATTCTCCTCAAAGTTACCTGTCCTGACCTGATTGTTAACAACAGCAGCAAACTCATTTGGCCTTAGTTCAACCAAGATTCAAGGGCCACTTGCCCAGCACACTTCCCCCCTTTGAAATGGTTAGTCAAATACCAGTATGTGCAAAGCACATAGAGAATACACATTTGTGAATATTATCTTTCAAGTAACATACTGTACCTGGCATTATTTGTGAAGTGTAATGTTCCTGGTAAGAAGATGATGTATTGCACGTGTTTATGTTTTTAAAAATGTTAAAATTAAGCTAATTTGAATTCAGAGCTAGAATAGCATTCATGACTGAGAGGAGAAGTCTCTCACCTTACTGGTTGTACTTCCCATAGCCAGCTCTCTGGGAAGTAGCTGCGTATCTGAGTGGGTAGTAGATCAAATAGAAAAGAAACCTCTGCATGGAAACAGCACAGATTAAAACCACCAAGTACTTCAAAACTATTTTAATGTCACAGAATTGGCCCAAATGTAGAATGATGAGAACAAGATCTCATCCAAAAGTTTCTCCTAAAGCATGCACTCCTCACACATTTGTACAATATTTCTTACAATAATTCATCAAGAAATAACAAATATGCACATTTTAGGAGAAATTATGGAGTATTGCGGGGGATGACTCATTAATAAGAGTGTCAATGTATTTATTGCAGCTGTCAGTGCCACTCACCAGCACGTGCCAAGACATTTTCATTACTGTTTTGGAGCTCCTTAAGGCTGTATTCACAGCATTCTGTGAATACTTCACGGCAAATCTTCAGATCATCAGCATTTTTAATCTTAACTCTACTGGCACGCTGGGCACAGCTTTCCAGGGTTGGTATTTGTTGCAATCCTTGGAAGCAGCATAATACCATTTTCCCATATTGTTTTGCTGTTGGATAGAAAGACAATAAGAGCCCTTTATCAAAACCAGGCACAATATCTACAGTATAAAACTTTGAATAAAAAGTCTGATGGCTCACTATTTACTTGCCTTTTTCTTTCTTTTGGTCATGGGAGAGGGCACGCTTTGGTCTCACAGCAGCAGTACATTTGTCATCTGATAGAGGGATCATACATTGAAAATGAGCATTAAGAGGCTCATTCCAGCACTTGCATGTTGTCCAGCCCTCAGTGACTCCAGTCCTCAGAGACCCTATTGCCTTTATAGGGCACTACTTGAAAGCAGAGAGAGTTGGATTGTTATTTTGAAAGCAGACCTTAACAGTGATATTACCTTCAGACTGGGAAGCTTGAGCATTTGCATTGGTCATAAACGTGAGGCCAGCACGACGGAAGACATCGGCATTGTCTTTGCCACCTCCTCCTCCACACCCTTGGTCACTTTGCTCGATGTGGCGGAGCACCTGGAGAAAAAAAGAAGAAATCAACAGAGCTCGTCAACCCACCTTGAATGGGCTGACAGTGTGCATTACATAACATGCTCTGTTCAAGTCTAGAGTGTTCAATTCGGCATAGTTCGCAGGATATTCATATTTATCAAATATATTACCAAGGTTCCATTCGCCAGAAAAAAATCACTCCATTACTGCTAATCATCCTCCATAATAGATTGCTCCACTGACCTGTACGATGTACATTGTCAGTGCCAAACACAGATATGTTTGGGGAAAATATAATATGCCAACGACCTAGGTTGGTCCATCATAAGCGATTGCCTAAGGTACACATGTACTGCTGCAGCGTGGGTTTGAATCCCATTCCCAACCACTGCTCTTTTAGCAAAAACTCTCTTCTATGTCTTTCACCACTTTCCTATTTAATTAATCATAAAATGCCTGAAATTAAATATATAAAAATTGGACCTTAATGTTTCTTTATCTTAAAGAAGTAAATCAAGTTAACAGGTTGTGTTCGTTTTCGGAGTTTTGACAGGTCTCACTCTTGTCAGCGGGTCCTGGGAAGCTCTGAGAGAGTAGACAGCAGTGTCAACAGCAGACAAGGCCACCAGGGAATCCTGACCAGTTTTCACTTCTACTATCAGGTTTTCCTTTGGCTTGTATTCTTTCTGATGAAATGACAGCTCCGTCTGAGAGATGAGAAAATAAAGAATGTTTCGGAATATAAAGATTGTTAATATGGGTCACTGTAAAATGGTGTTGAGGATTCTTAGCTTATTCAAAGTACGATACGTGACTATACAAAATAATTGTTTTTCTTTCTATATATTTCCACACGAGACAGAGTAGAAACAGAGGGAGATAGGGGGACAAAATTATAATGGAGCATATTAGGAATTGAAAACTTGCCTCCGGCTGGGAGCTATATATATACATGGAGTCCTGGTGTGTTACCTGTGGATGACAGCTCGTAGGACATTCACAAATCTGTAATGTAGGCAGAACTACTGTACCTTAAGCCCATTGACACATTTTTCCTTGACGTCTATCCACACAGAGTCGGCCACTAGCTCAGATGTGCTCTCCCCATGCATTATGTAGTAGACCAGCAAGCGTATTGATGGCACCATGTCTCGGGTCACTTGGAAACTAATGGCTTGGGATGTTGAACCTTGAAAATGTTTCTCAGTTGCAAACTTCACTATCTTCCCCCTTGAAATGATCTGGCATAGAAGTCAGACATGTAGATCATATCATTATTATTATTTTTTACAAAGAATGTTGTTGACCTTATGATGTACATCAAACCCCAATTAGACCTTACATAAAAAAAGAAAAGTATTATTATGGACCATGTATAGCAAACAAAAAAACAAGCATGACTTACCTGGTAGCTGAAATTCTCAATTTGGAGGTAACTACGAGCATGGAAGTAGATTACAATACTGACTGGACTTCCGACTTGAACGCCAGCGTAATTGGATGGTAAATCAATGTACAAGTAGCGTTCATTTGGGGATGAGTATGCCATGGCTTCTAATGTATATTCTGCCTGACTGCTTTCGGGTAACCTCTCGTCAGTGGTTTTAAACTGAAACAACATTACAGCATTACATACGTGTATTCTGAAAAGAGAGCAATCTAAAGATGTATGGAGTTTGCAGAGCCTGAGGTCTAACAGTAATATCTCCAGCTTACACACGTAAAATATTATTTCCACCACTATTAACATTAACATGTTATGTCATGCTGCCTCATAAGACCAAACAACCAGTTGGTATAACTCAAGTACCTTGTACTTACGATAAATTTTGCACTCCCCGATTCTGAATGCATGTTGCAAATGAAAAGAGCAATCCCATCATTGTTGGTCATCTTGCTGTAATCTGCTGTGGTTGTAGAACACTGATAGGGTTCGTAGACACCTTTTTTTTTGATGAACGACTCCACCAAACTCACTGGTGTTCGTTCCACAGGTTCCCCCAAATGATCCTTGACTGACACCTGGTGGCGTTACTCCCATTACACTAACTCAATTTCAATACATGCAAATGGTCTTTGTATGAATTCATAGTGTCATACTTAACTAACTTTCATTATCACATGTTCTTTAAATGTTTTTTTAATCTGACTTCATACCAGTCATGACAAAGCTGGCATAAGGCACAAAACAGATCTAGGACCAGGGTATACAGATTTGACTTGCCCTGATAGTGTATGGCAGTCCAGGTTTGATGAAAGGGGGAGTAGCAACAAGACTCAGGCTGTACGGTGACTTAAGGAACTTCACACTGGCCAACTCGGCTTCTTGGGAGATACCACCTAGAGAGATTTTAAAGAACCTTGTTTGTTGCCCAACAGACTGTTTATTGCCCAACTAAATAATACAACCACTTACCAATTATTGCAGCAATCTTCACTAACAGATCGAATAAACCCCACATTTTTAATTAATTATTAATCACATGGGATATGTATTATTGTTTAAATGGTTAGCCCAGTTATAGGCCTATGTATTTTGACAAAAAAACTGTAGGTTTGTGTACAACTGGGCCGACACTGTCTCTCTTACCTGTTGGCTCTTGGACCAGCACAGCCACGTACAGGCTTTTCCCCAACAACCCTTCAAGTTCTTTGGGTCCATCCTCAAGTGATAGAGCTTTCTTTATGTTAATGATCACCTCCACATCACCACTTTCTGACATCTGCAAGGTTTGATAAGAATACTGCTGAAAACACCCAGTGGCTCATGAAAACAAATGGAAAGACTATATAATACATACATACATACAAAAAACATATGTTTAGCCAATCCATTGCAGACAGACTAATTACACTCGACTTTGGTTTAATCATGGGCATTCATGGGAAAGTCTTTTTGGCACATCTGCTCATGAGGCTCCGTTCACCTAACAACGATGCAGAGGTGTAAAAACGACCAAGTAAAAGTGCTTTCGCAGTGTTCACCAGTTCTTGGTTCTGTTCACCAGGTGAGGGAGTATGTAATTAAGACCTAAATGAACTCCCTTTACTTGGTCTTTTCCTTTAGGTCTTAATATAGAACTTCCCTTATAGTACTTTAACTTTGTACTTCTACAAAAATTTGGGACGCTGCATAAAATGCAAATTAAAACAGAATGCAATGTGCAAATCATTTATCGCTATATTTAATTAAAAATAGTACAAAGACAACATATCAAATGTTGAAACTGAGAAATGTTATTGTTTATGGAACCATACATGCCCATTTTAAATTTTTATGCCACACGTTTCAAAAAAGTAGGGACAGGGCATGTTTACCACTGTGTTGCATCACCTCTTCTTTTAACTATACTCCAAGCTTTAGGAACTGAGGAGACCAATTGCTGTAGTTTTGAAAGTGAAATGTATTCCCATTCTTGCTTTATATAGGATTTCAGATGCTGAACAGTTTGGGTTCCCCTTTGTTGAATTTTTCATTTCATAATGCACCAAATGTTTTCAGTGGGTAACAGGTCTGGACTGCAGGCAGGCCAGTTTAGCACCTGTACTCTTTTACTACGGAGTCAAACTGTTGTGATACGTGCAGAATATGGTTCGGCATTGTCTTGCTGAAATAAGCAAGGCCTTCCCTGAAAAATACGTCATCTGGATGGCAGCATATGTTCTTCCAAAACCTGTATATATTTTTCAGCATTAATGGTGCCTTGTGCACTAATGCACCCCGATATCATCATGGATGCTGGCTTTTGAACTGTGTGCTGATAACAAGCCGGATGGTCCCTCTCCTTTTGAGTCTGGAGGACGCGGTGTCCATGATTCCCAAAAATAATTTCAAATTTTGATTCAGCAGACCACAGGACAATTTTCCACTTCACCACAGTCAATCTTCAATGAGCTTGGGCCCAGTGGAGGCGGCGGCGGTTCAGGATCTAGTTTATATCTGGTTTATTCTTTGCATGATATAGTTTTAACTTGCATTTGTGGATGCAGTAACGTACTGTCTTCACAGACAATGGCTTTCGGAAGTGTCCTGAGCCCAAGCAGTGATCTCTGATACAGAATCATGTCTGTTTTTAATGCAGTGCTGTCTGAGGGCCCGAAGATCATGGCCATCCAGTATTGGTTTTCGGCCTTGTCCCTTTCGTACAGAGATTTCTCCGGATTCTTTTAATGATATTATGTACCATTGATGATGAATGGTACATAATCTCCAATCTCTTTGCAATTTTATATTGAGGAACATTATTCTTAAATTCTTTAACAGAGTGGTGAACGCCTCCAAACCGTCACTTCTGACAGACCCATCCTCTCTGAAAAGATCTTTTTATACCCAGTCATGTTACAGACATGTTGCCAATTAACCTACAGTAGTTAGTTGTGTGATATTCCAACAGGTTTAGGTTTTCAGCATTGTACAACTTTTCCAGTCTTTTTTAGTGTCTGTCGCTGGCATCAAATTCAAAGGGGGCACATATTTTTCAAGAAACAATAAAATATCTAAGTTTCAACATTTGTTGTTTTCTTTGTATTCTTTTCTATTGAATATATGGTTTAAATAATCCTTCAAACATCTGAAATCTTCCTGCTGGAAAGTCCCTGCTTACATATCAGTCAATGGTTTAGGGTAAATTAAGAGTGACAACCACTTCTTGAAATGTCTGAGAAAGGGGGAGATCACTTTTACACGGTGAGATTACTTTATTAAGGAAAGTGTGTTTTTTGGAGGAGGACCAATTTCACTGGAGTGATTGTGTGACGGCACACCTTTTAAAAATAGTACTAGAACCATGAAAAGTAAATTCTGAAAATGCGCCCGGTACTAGTGTTTGTCCTCTACAAACGTGGACCAGCAGGTTGTACAGGACAACCACCATACTCATACCTTTTATTGAAAAGAAAATGTATAGAATACAATAACATACTTTTTCCTTAATGCCATTTTGGCATTGAGGAAAATGCCAAAATGGCATTAATATGGTTGTGTGTATTTCCAATCAAATAAAATAATCTATGGATATATCAACCAACAGGCCATCATAGAGGAAAGGGCTTGAGTTGAGTAGCGAATCAAGAGAAAAGTCAGTCATTGTATTCAAGAATGTTCTTTTTATTATAAGTATGAACTGGACCCCTTTAAGTATCAGCTGTCCTTTTTTGAAAAGAAGGCCAGAGAAGACTGAGACAGTGGAGGCAGAAGGTGAGAGAATTAAATAGAAAAAGACAAATAAACAAATGATACTGCACTATAACTCAGAGTTCTTACTTGTTCTCTCCTCACTGATTTGGGCAGGAGGACAGCTGTTTGTCCAGGTCTTTGTTCTATGTATCCAAATCGTAGGAACACGTCTGCATTCACAACTGGAGCACCATGAATATATCTGATTCACAACATATAAGAAGATTATACAGTATATTGTAGAACTGAATGCCTATGGACAAGGTATAGTATGTAAATTTTTTTTGTCCTGGTTAAGTGTAACTACAAAAGTAAGGACTGACAATGCAATGGTGTAGTTACAATAATAATTAATGTATTTAGATTGAGATTTGAGTTCATTAAAGTATTACATTTCTGTTTTTGTAACCCACCTGGCAGAAATCTTTATCTTAAAACTTTCAAAAGAACCAAAACTGATGTAGTTAGCCTCTGGCTCCATGTTGATGGATAGACTAGGTAATACTAAACATAAAGAAACACAGTAAACCACAACAGTTGGTTTCAAAAGAGTCTAAAAACTAAATGTAAATGTGAATTGCTGGGAGACAACCACCCCATACACAAAAATATCTCATTCAATTATCAGTCACAATCAAATTTTTTGTTACCATATTCTTTGACTTCAAATTCAGCTTTGGCTTCTGTTGTGAACTCATCTGTGTAAGAAGCGTCAATTCTCCAGACTCCTAACCTGCAACATGGACCACATATATTGTATTTTATGATGCAATACTAGGGTATGTAACTTATATTATCATCCAGAATAATAAGTAATCAGTGCTATATCAAATATTGTGTTGAATTCTAGATACCACTTACTTTGGTTTGAGAGGGATTTTGAATGGATTTTGCATTGTTGGGATTCCATTGACATCTGTTAAGTCCACAATTTCCACCTTTTGTAATTCTGGATCCTTGGATACATGGTTGGCAAAAACAGTTTTGTTGTTGTTTGGAAACCCATACAGCCCATTTTAATGGTCCTTACTGGTGTCCTAACGAATGTAAAACAATGTGGTTTCTGATTATTTACTCACCCTGAAAGTTAGAGTCACCGGCCGAAGTCCTGGCATCAGATCTTCATTGAGAGAGAATGCTCGGACTTTCACTGTAGGATGGTGCCTATCATTAATATGGTTGTGTGTATTCATTTGTTACAATGACATAAAACTAGTGATGGATACAATTAAACATGCATGTGCACAAATGCATTTTAACGTACTCATGCACACAGACACACCCAGACCATGTTGTTATCACACTCACCTGACTGTTCTGGGGTATAAATGGGTTTGTCTGTCTGGATGAAAAGGAAACCATTTTTACGGAGGACTGGTATCCTTACATGCTTCACAAATTGTTCGGAATGTACTTGAAGGAATGTGTGTGTAGCAATCTTAGGAAATGTATTAGGGAAAATCTGTGGAATGTAAATTGGTTTAAAAAAGTAAGAATAATGTTAAATAAACATAACAATGTTATGTTATTATCTAAAATGTTTTTTCCATTAGTTTATAGATTTCTAATAACATTTCTGTTTCATTTGTTTGCATTTAGTTTTCATTTGATAGAAGCATTTATATTTACTTTTTAAGTTATTTAGTTTACATGTTTGTTTTAGTGGACAGACAGTGTGTTAGACTAGTAGACATTTATGTGTTGTAAATTTATACACCGATCAGCCATAACATTATGACCACTGACAGGTGAAGAGAATAACACTGATAATTTTGTTATCATGGCACCTGTCAGTGAGTGGGATATATTAGGCAGCAAGTGAACATTATGTCCTTAAAGTTGAGGGCAATGTTCTGCTGGGAAACCTTGGGTCCTGCCATTCATGTGGATGTTACTTTGACACATACCACCTACCTAAGCATTGTTGCAGACTGTGTGCACCCTTTCATGACAACAGTATTCCACTTATAACACTGGCCTTTTTCAGCAGGATAATGTGCCCTGCCAAGCAAAAATGGTTCAGGAATGGTTTGAGGAACACAACAACGAGTTCAAGGTTTTGACTTGGCCTCCAAATTCCCTAGATCTCAATCCAATCGAGCATCTGTGGGGATGTGCTGGACAATCAAGTCCGATCCATTGCAACTTACGGCACTTAAAGGATCTGCTGCTAATGTCTTGGTGCCAGATACCACCTCATACCTTCAGAGGCCTAGTGGAGTCCATGCCTCGACAGGTCAGGGCTGTTTTAGCGGCAAAAGGGGAACCTACACAATATTAGGCAGGATGGTCATAATGTTATGGCTGACCGGTATATATATATATATATATATATATATATATATATACATAATAGTACAAATATATACAGTATCTCACAAAAGTGAGTACACCCCTCACATATTTGCAAATATTTGATTATATCTTTTCATGTCTAAACTGCTGGCAACAAAAGTGAGTACACCCCTAAGTGAAAATGTCCAAATTGGGCCCAATTAGCCATTTTCCCTCCCGGTGTCATGTGACTCATTAGTGTTACAAGGTCTCGGGTGTGAATGGGGAGCAGGTGTGTTAAATTTGGTGTTATCGCTCTCACACTCCCTCATACTGGTCACTGGAAGTTTAACATGGAACCTCATGGCAAAGAACTCCCTGAGGATCTGAAAAAAAGAATTGTTGCTCTTCATAAAGATGGCCTAGGCTATTAGAAGATTGCCAAGACCTTGAAACTGAGCTGCAGCACGGTGGCCAAGACCATACAGCGGTTTAACTCAGAACAGGCCTCGCCATGGTCGACCAAAGAAGTTGAGTTCACGTGCTCAGCGTCATGTCCAGAGGTTGTCTTTGGGAAATAGACGTATGAGTGCTGCCAGCATTGCTGCAGAGGTTGAAGGGGTGGGGAGTCAGCCTGTCAGTGCTCAGACCATATGCCGCACACTGCATCAAATTGGTCTGCATGGCTGTTGTCCCAGAAGGAAGCCTCTTCTAAAGATGATGCACAAGAAAGCCCGCAAACAGTTTGCTGAAGACAAGCAGACTAAGGACATGGATTACTGGAACCATGTCCCGTGGTCTGATTAGACCAAGATAAACTTATTTGGTTCAGATGGTGTCAAGCGTGTGTGACGGCAACCAGGTGAGGAGTACAAAGACAAGTGTGTCTTGCCTACAGTCACGCATGGTGGTGGGAGTGTCATGGTCTGGGGCTGCATGAGTGCTGCCGGCTCTGGGGAGCTACAGTTCATTGAGGGAACCATGAATGCCAACGTACTGTGACATACTGAAGCAGAGCATGATCCCCCCCTTCGGAGACTGGGCCACAGGGCAGTATTCCAACATGATAACGACCCCAAACACACCTCCAAGACGACCACTGCCTTGCTAAAGAAGCTGAGGGTAAAGGTGATGGACTGGCCAAGCATGTCTCCAGACTTAAACTTTATTGAGCATCTGTGGGGCATCCTCAAACAGAATGTGGAGGAGCGCAAGGTCTCTAACATCCACCAGCTCCGTGATGTCGTCATGGAGGAGTGGAAGAGGACTCCAGTGGCAATCTGTAAAGCTCTGGTGAAGTCTATGCCCAAGAGGGTTAAGGCAGTGCTGGAAAATAATGGTGGCCACACAAAATATTGACACTCGGGCCCAATTTGGACATTTTCACTTAGGATTGTACTCACTTTTGTTGCTAGCGGTTTAGACATTAATGGCTGTGTGTTGTGTTATTTTGAGGGGATAGCAAATTTACACTGTTATACAAGCTGTACACTCATTACTTTACATTGTAGCAAAGTGTCATTTCTTCAGTGTTGTCACATGAAAAGATATAATCAAATATTTACAAAAATGTGAGGAGTGTACTCACTTTTGTGAGATACTGTATATAGTTTGTTTTACATATGTGTACATATGGATACAATTTGACAGAAGTTTTTTTAACATTTAGAAGAAAGAAAACTCAAATCGAAATAAGTATTACTTATTTATTGTACAACCCCAGTTCCAAAAAATTTGTGAAGCTGTGTAAAATCCAAATAAAAACAGAACGCAATGCTGACCAAACCATTTAAACCCTATATTAAAATAGAAAATAGTACAAAGACACCATACCAAATGCTGAAACTGAAATATTTTATTGTTTCTTAAAAAATATATGCCCACTTTCAATTTGATGCCAGCAACGTGTTTCAGTAAATCTGAAAGTAAATGGTTGTGTAATACAAAAAAAACTGGTGGAACATCTCACAACTAGGTTAAATGGCAACAGGTCAGTAACATGATTGGGTATAAAAAGAGCATCCCGAAGAGGATGAGTCTTTCATAGGTAAAGATGGGGAGGGGTTCCTAACTCTGCATGGGCAAATAATATAACAATTTAAGAATAACGCTTTTCAACGTAAAATTGCAAAGAGTTTGGGGATCTCATAATCTATGGTACATAATATCATTAAAAGATTCAAAGAATCTGGAGAAATCTCTGTATGCAAGGGACAAGGCCGAAAACCAATACTAGATGGCCGTGATCTTCAGGCCCTCAGGCGGCACTGCATTAAAAACAGACATGATTCTGTAGTGGAAATCACTGCATGGGCTCAGGAACACTTCCGAAAACCATTGTCTGTGAACACAGTACATCGCTGCATTCACAAATGAAAGTTAAAACTTGACCATGCAAAGAAGAAACCATATATTAACAAGATCCAGAAATGCCACGACTTCTCTGGGCCCAAGTTCATTTAAGATGTACTGAGGTGAAGTGGATAACTGTCCTGTGGTCTGACGAATCAAAATTTGAAATTATTTTTGGGAGTCATGGATGCCGCATCCTCCGGGCAAAAAAGGAAAGGGTACATCTGGCTTGTTATCAGCGCACAGTTCAAAAGCCAACATCCGTGATGAAGGCACCATTAATGCTGAACAATATATAAAAGTTTTGGAGCTAGAAATGGTGCCATCCAGATAACGTCTCTTTCAGGGAAGGCCTTGCTTATTTCAGCAAGACAATGCAAAACCAGATTCTGCACGTATTACAACAGCATGGCTCCGTACTAAAAGACTCTATGTATTAAACTGGCCTGCTTGCAGTCCAGACCTGTCACCCATTGAAAACATTTGGTGCATTATGAAGCAAAGAATACGTCGAAGGAGACCTCGAAATGTTGAGCAGCTGAAATCCTATATCAAGCAAGAATGGGAGAACGTTTCACTTTTAAAACTACAGCAGTTGGTCTCCTCAGTTCCCAAACACTTAAAAGAAGAGGAGAAGAGGAGATGAAACACAGTAATAAACATGTCCCTGTCCCAACTTTTTTGAAACGTGTTGCTGGCATCAAATTCAAAGTGGGCATATATTTTCAAGAAATAATAAAATGTCTCAGTTTCAACATTTGATATGTTGTCTTCGTACTATATTCAATTAAATATGGGTATTAAATGTGTTCATTGCATTTTGTTTTTATTTGCATTTTATGCAGCGTCCTAACTTTTTGGAAATGGGGTTGTACACAGAAATATACACCTGCTATTCTCAACGTATCTCCGTATATGAGTGCCAATCGAGAATCAAGTCCCTCCTGCTTTGTTTTGTATTGGGATAGAACAAACTGCTCAGTACTCAAGCTATGAGACCCTGTGATTATAGTAACTGCCCTGGAAAAGGAAACATTGCAGCTTTTTTCACTGGTTAAAGCATTGTCTCACCCTCAATGTTACAGCGTCTTGGAAGTTATTCTGGGCATTCAGAGTCACTATTTGTTCAGCATATTTTGTATGGCTTCCATCCATAGAGCTTTTCAAGCACACTTGGACATTGGTTTCTTCGGTGTAGCCAAACAGCTGAATCACCACCTTCTCAGATGCATCCAGTCGAAGGTATTTGGGAGCAGTGATCAGGTACCTTAGGAATTATGGGTAAAACAGGGTTATAGACAATATGTAATTCTCTGACCTAGGATGGTCCAGCAGTCTCTGTGGCCTCTGGTGCACATGTAGTGCTACAGCATGGTTTTGAATCCAGCCTAGTTCAGCAAGTCTCTCTTCTTTATGACAAATAAAGCAAACAAAACATATATCCTAAAAGAACCCTTTGAAAGATTTCACCATAAAAACAAAGGAAACCCCAAATTATATTAATATGTTATTATTTATGTATAGGTATTGGGGAAATACAGCTCCGGAGAAAATTAAAAGACCACTGCACCTTTTTCTTTCCTTTCCAAAAAAGTCAAAAAGGAAGGTTTTGAGTGAGGAACAGAATGGTTAAAATAAAGAGACCACTGCAAATTGAACACTTCTGTTCCTCACTCAAAACTTTCCTTTTCAACTTTTTTGGAAAGGAAAGAAAAAGATGCAGTGGTCTCTTAATTTTTTCCGGAGCTCTATGTTATTTGAAATGGTGCACTTCAGATAGGCATCACAATCAAACAATAGAGGTATACATGGGCCTGTTGACCTGTTGTCTGTTGGCCACATTCTTCCTTGACTGGTAAACTATACATTCATCTTAGCTAAATGTCCAGCTATTAAGTGTTTGTTTGCTTAATTATAGCCGGCCAACTGTTGGAAGTGACTATGGTGACCCAGGAATGGGGTTTGAAGAGCAGCTATTTATGGGCCAGTCTAGATACCTAGTTGCCAGTAGACATATGTTTTTGGTAATTACCATTACTTTATAACACAAAAACAGACAAGCAATATAATGATATTGCAATGCCATGTTGGCGGTTCAAACCAAATGTTGTAGCTAAGTTGTTGTCTTTAGTTAGCCGCTAAGGCTACCTAGAGTTCTAAATACATAGTTACTTGGTTATTCCCCTTGTACTGTAGGCGGTAGAAGGTGGCATATTTTCTTCTTATATTAAGAACACACACTTATCTCCTTACGTTAATTCTATTAAATCTTTCTGATACACGACAGTCCTGTCCAGGTGATGTATGTGTACATTAAGCTGCCTCCTGCTACAGAACCAAGCTCTTGCCTAACTGATTAAATGGCCGAAGTGGTTAGAGCATCTGACCAAGAACTCAAAGCTTCTCACAATCTGAATCCATTCTTATTGTAACAATGTACCTTGTAAGCTAAATTAGGTTCAAAAGTCACCACAAAGACTGGACTTTAAATTTACATCTGTTCTGGCATAGTTGTATATCATATGGACACACTATAGCTTTTAATGCTGACACAAAACCCTCTCTGGAGTTTGTTTTGAAGTCCCCCAAAATCTATTTTTTTTGTATGAAAATGGTATAGGTCGCTAAAGGTCTGGTACTCAGCTCCTTATTGTCCCTTTAATCAATCGGTAATGATGTCAAATTCTTATTGATTGGATTTTAAATATCTAAATGATGAGGATAACTGGTGATCCAGAAATGTAACAATAATTGCTATCTTAAGTATACCTGTGTTTTGCAATTGCTATCTTATGTATACCTATTTTTGCAAGTCCTAAGTAAGTCTCAAGTCTTAACATTGAAGTCTCAAGTCAAGTCCCAAGGTATAATGAGCAAATCTCAAGCAAGTCCCAAGTTCCACAGCTCAGCTTGAGTCAAGTCACAAGTCCTTAATTTTTGGTTTCAAGTTAAGTCAATAGTTAAGAAAAACTGTGTTATACAATGGAGATTATCAACTATTTTTTTTATTCTTGAATGAGCTTAAAGGAACCTAACATTATTAAGTAGTTTGTATTCATGTATTTATATGTTGTCAATTGTGTTTATGTATTTGGATTTAAAAGATATGTTTTAATCATAATGTGAAGCCTGTGTAAGGATGTTAAAGACAAAACGAAAATGTTGTCCAATTTGACAAATAAATGCAAGGGAGAGCCATTGCATGCTAGTAAATTCAAGAATATTAACAGAAATACTTGCCTAAAGAAATGAGAAAATGCCATGGGAATCTCACTGGTAAATGAGAATTGAGCGTATTAATATACAGCTGTATAACCCCCATAAATCAGACTTGCTGAACTAATCACCCACCAGGAAATTCCTTGAATAGAATTTAGTTTCCTCATCTCCCCATTTCCTATGTCATTCTCACATTAGCTAGCTAGCTACGCACTGCACAGCCATAATTTCATTCTTACCTGTCTTTGTGGGATTTCAGGTGTCTCACAAAGTTAGACGTTGCTGCTATCACATCAGTAACTTTAGTTTTGCATGTTTTGTATACTGCTATCATTTTCCTCCCAATCACTACATAGCCTCGAATGTAACTATTTTCAGAACCCATTCCGTCCGAATTGATGACGAAACATAGACAGCTGAATGCAAGGCCTAGTTTGAGTGACACTGAGAAAAGTCCAATTAGTCAATTATTGTTGTGTTGTCCCCACCACCCCCAACCAATGGATGCGTGTTGAGAATGGTTGAAAACATGGAACACAAAGTGTCGGGCAACACAAGCAGACTGAGATGAGAAAGAATAAGAAAATCTGCAACAATCTAAACAAGTCTCTCGAGTCATACAGTTCAAGTCGAAGTTAAGTCACAAGTCGT
Organism: Esox masquinongy; assembly: GCA_016801175.1. Classification (NCBI taxonomy): domain Eukaryota; kingdom Metazoa; phylum Chordata; class Actinopteri; order Esociformes; family Esocidae; genus Esox; species Esox masquinongy. Next base: position 33,224 of record JACXGI010001134.1, read on the forward strand.
AGGTAAGTTGCAAGTGTTCTCTTTTTACCAAGTCAAGTCTCAAGTCACAAAATATGTGACTTGAGTATTACTCATGTCCAAGTCATATGACTTGAGTCCACATCACTGATTTCTTTAAAAGAGGGAAACTTATCACTGACACCATACAAGAAATCTCAAGGACTCCCTGAAGATCTACCTTACAGTAATTCTGTCATACACTCAAATACACACACAGTTTGAAAGGCATTCTTTGTTTAAATATTGTGACATCCAACCCTGTACACTGTTAGAACCAACAGTGTTGTTGAATTGTGTCAAGATCGGGGTAAGGTTATAAAAAAAATTGCCAAAGCATTGAAAGTTCCCAGGAGCACTGCGAGCATCGTCATTGTGAAATGGAAGATGTATGGAACCACCATGACTTTTCCTAGAGCTGTAGGTAACAGAAAGGGTCTTGGTCAGAGAGATGACAAAGGACCCATTGGCCCCTCTAAAAGAGCTTACAGTTTCTTTGCAGAGATGGAAGAACCTGCCAGAAGGACAACCATCTCTGCAGCATTCTATCAATCTGGCCTTTATAGTTGAGTGGCTAAACAGAAGCTACTCCTGAGTAAAGGCATATGACATGCTGCCCACTATGAAGAAAAAGATTATCTGGTCTGATGAAACCAAAATTTACTAAGTAGGCTTGAATACCAAGCACAACATCGGGCAAAAACAAGGTACTGCTCATCACCTGGCTTTTACCATCCCAGTGGTTAAGCATGGTGATGGAAGCATCCTGCTATAGGGATGCTTCTCAGTGACAGGGACTGGGAGACTGATCAGGATTCAGGGAAGGATGATCGGAGCAAAATATAGAGAAGTCCTTGAAGAAAACCTGATCCAGAGCACACAGGACCTCCGACAGGGGTAAAGACTGCAGTTTACAGACAGTCCCTAACCAATCTATCAGAGCTTTACAGGATCTAGAAAGAGGAATGGGAGAAACTGTCCAAATTCAGGTGTGCAAAGCTAGATGCCAAACAAGACTCAAAGTTGTGATTGTTGCCAAAGGCCATTTTACAAAGTAATGAATAAAGACTTTGAACGCTTATGCGCAAGAGATGTTTCTTTTTTTTCTTTTAGATTAATTGAATTCTGTTTGTCATTACAGGGTATTGTGTGTATACTGATGACAATTTTCTCCATCCATTTTAAATTAAGCCTTAAACACAAGAAACTGTGGAGAAAGTGAAGGTGTCTGAATACTGCATTCTTTACAGTGCCTTGCAGATCCCTGATCTAATTTTGCTGTATTGGTATTCTATTTTAAAACACTGACACTCGCATTATTGTACAATGAATTCGCTTTTTATGGGAAATTTTACAAGGAAAAACTGAAAAATGTTGTTTGTGTACTGTAAGTATTCAACTCCCAAACATTCATATTTGGTATAACCACCATCTGCGGCAATAACAGCTTTAAGTCTACTGTGCCAAATAACACGTTTTCTATTCCTAGTTATCCTTACACATCTGAAGAAGGTTGCCAATTCTGGTGGAACTGGATTTGAACCCTTTTTATAGATTCAAAATAGTCAGTGAATGAATGTAACAGATTAATGTAATAAATAGTGTAAACAATTGCATTACAAGTATCCAAGAGAGCAGTTCTCCTGAAATTCGAGGTTCCAAGAGCGAGGATAATGGAGGCTGAGGTAAGCTCTCTGCTATAAGCAAAATTTGGATTTTGGGGATGTTTTATGATTATATGATTAAGATTATTATTTTTATGAGCCCACTACAATATTAGTGGACACATTCCAATTCCTACCTTCCTTGGCATTATCTGGTACTGTCTGTTAAAATCATCTACCAAGCCTGAACAACCAATGCATTTCATTTGGTTCTAGCACACAGAAACAGAGAGACATGTGTAAACAGATCAGAAGCAACAAATGGTATTGAAATTCCATTACATAACTTTATACACTCATCAGCCACTTCATTAGGTATACCTTTTCAACTGCTTGTTAACGCAAATATCTAATCAGCTGTGACAGCAACTCAATGCATTTCGGCATATAGACATTGTCAAGACGATCTGTTGAAGTTCAAACCAAGCCTCAGAATGGGGAAGAAAGGTGATTTAAGTTATTTTGAACGTGGCATGGTTGTCGGTACCAGACGGGCTGGTTTGAGTATTTCAGAAAGTGCTGATCTACTGAGATTTTCCTGCACAACCATCTCTAGGGTTTATAGAGAATGGTCAGAAAAAGAGAAAATATCCAGTGAGCGGCAGTTCTCTGGGCGAAAATGCCTTTTTGATGGCAGAGGTCAGAGGAGAATGGCAATACTGGTTTGAGATGATAGAAAGGGAACAGAAACTCAAATAACCACTTGTTACAACCAAGGTATGCAGAAGAATATCTCTGAATGCACAACTTGTCGAAGCAGATCAGCTATCGCAGCAGAAGACCACACCCGTTGCCATTCCTAAAATTGGACAATAGAAGATTGGAAAAACATTGCCTGGCCTGATGAGTCTTGATTTCTGCAGTGACATTCAGATGGTAGGGTCAGAATCTTGTGTAAACAACATGAAAGCATGGATCTATACTGCCTTGTATCAACGGTTCAGGCTGGTAGTGGTGGTGTAATTGTGTGGGGGATATTTTCTTGGCACACTTTGGGTCACTTAGTACCAATTGAGCATTGTTTAAAAGCCACAGCCGACCTGAGTATTGTTGCTGACCATGTCCATCCCTTAATGACCACAGTGTACCCATCTTCTAATGCAGACTTGGGCAAGATAAGGCCCCCGGGCCGGATCCGGTCCGTTGAGTCATTCTATCCGGCCCGCGATACATCCAAAATGTTTAAAATAATACAAAATAAAAAATACCTGACGAGGTCCGCAGATTACGTTACTTTATTTACTGCTGCATATGTATTTATTTTTAAATTAAAAGTCCCGTGGCACTCCCAGTAATAAGTACAGCAGTATCATACTGTCGTTTTAAAATACCTTTAAGTTGAAACAAGGTATTTGCGTTGCTGTGATACCTAGGGACCAGCACCACAATCCACGGGCGGAAGTTATCATTTGTACGTCCTATACGCAATTGATGGCTAGCGATCTCTGGAAATGAGCTTAAGAAAAGTTGATAAAGAAAGCAGGGTATTTAAAAAATAATTGACTGGAAAATATTTATTTGTAGATATCGCAGGTAAAGCAACTTGCTTAATATGTTAAGCTAACGTTGCAGTTTCTAAAGAGTACAATTTGCAGAGGCACTTCCAGAGCAAGCATGCGGAGAAATACAAAAACTGTCACCCGATGCTACAATTCAACAAGTCCAAGCGCAGGTGCAGCCTGATGAACATCTTGCAGCAGTACTGCACACTGCTTCAACAGAACCGCACACTGCTTCAACAGAAATGACTCCTGACTTCACCTCACTTGTCAACGCCCATACAAGGCTCTCCTGTTCATATTGAGTGAGTAGCCCTAAAAGTTGATTTCTTGGGTCTGGGCTGCTGGAATAGCTGTCGTTAAAAGCACGTAGTACAAAAAATATACTGTATGAAGTTAGATTACGGCAATTACACCAACATTTGCTTTGAGTGAAAATCTTCAGAAGTGATTTCATAGACTTATGGCTGCGCTAATAACTATTATACCTATATAACTGTTATGCACTATACCTTATGTAATATAGCTTACTCTGTTGAGTTGAAAGTTAAGTTTAAAGGCAAATATGTGTTGCAACATTTCTGTTGAGTAATAACCCTGAAAAGGGATTTTTTAGGCCTTTGCCTGCCATAATAACAGAAAATATTACAGTTGTTAACAGAAAATATTTAAAAAACATTCTTAAAGTAAATTAAGTTTGATTATGAAAACAGTGTTGCATGGAAAATAAATATGCATAAATTTAATATGCAAGTTAACAGAGTTAGCTATGTTGTGTGTTTTTTAGGCATGCTGGTTAAAAAAGTCATCTGGCCCACGATGCTCTCTGGCATTTTCAGTGTGGCCCCCCAGTGAAAAATATTGCCTACCCCTGTTCTAATGGTTACTTCCAGCAGGATAACATGCCATGTTACAATGCTCACATCATCTAAAAATTGTTTTCTTGAACATGGCAGTGCGTTCATTGTACTCAAATGGCCTCCACAGTCACCAGATCTCAATCCAGTAGAGCACTTTTGGGATGTGGTGGAACGGGAGATTCGCATCACGGATGTGCAGCCGACAAATCTGCAGCAACTGTGTGATGATACAATGTCAATATGGACCAAAATCTTTGAGGAATGTTTACAGCACCTTGATGAATCTATGCCATGAAGAATTAAGGCAGTTCTGATGGCAAAAGGTGGTCCAACCCAATACAAGCAAGGTGTACCTAATAAGTGGCCGGTGAGTGTATAAGGCACATACAGTTTATATTATGGCAAATATGATACATAGAAGATGCATCTGAATAGATCCTACATAATGAAAAACATTTAATAAGTAGTAAATATAAATACAATTAAGATGTTTCAGTTCCTTCACTTTCAAGCCATTGTTGAGAACTGAAGTGTATAATTACTTAACCCTCAAAAGTTGGTTCAAGGCACCACCTTTCTTGAAGAGAATCCGCAAATGAAGTATGAATGAGAGTTTGAATCCTAAAATGGCAAGAGCTCCAGCATGGGCCATTGCCCTACTCTCCCCTACAGTTAAAAAACATTCCACTGGACAGTAGAACATATCGCTACACTTACACATCACCATTCTTACAACCCCACTGAGGTAATAATAACAGTCAATGGAGAGTATAGATCCTGACAGGCAACTTTTCCAGACTGGGTCATCCCCCCCACCCCCATGGACACACCACACACCCCCTCTCCTCATTCCCCCCCTTTCATAGTATTTTTGCAAATTTTCCATTTTACATCAGTATAAAAGTAATTGTTTACAGTAACATGCTTCTATTTTTAAAGTCTCCTGAACATTGCCATTCCAGAAATCAGTGCAAAAATTACCACAGAAAAGTCATTGTGTCAATTTACAAAAGTAAATTAAATAAGTTATAGTTAATTCCAGCAAGCAAATGAAAATGTAACACTAAACAAGTTATAAGAAGTAATTTAAACAACTAAACAGCATAACAATATACAACCCTGTTTCCAAAAAAGTTGGGATGCTGTGTAAAATGGAAATATAAACAGAATGCAATGATGCGCAAATAATTTAAACCCTATATTCAATAGAAAATACCAAGACAACATATCAAATGTTGAAACTGAGACATTTTATTGTTTCTTGAAAAATATATGCCCACTTTGAATTTGATGCCAGCAACACGTTTCAAAAAAGTTTGGATAGGGTACATGTTAATTACTGTGTTGCATCTCCTCTTCTTTTAACAACACTCTTTAAGTGTTTGGGAACAGAGGAGACCAATTGCTGTAGTTTTGAAAGGGAAAGTGACTGAGGCAACAAAAGACTAGAAACGTTGTGTAATGTTAAAACACTAAACCTGGTGGAATATCACAACTAATTAGGTAAATTGCTAGCAGGTCAATAACTTGATTGGGTATTAAAAACCATTTCAGAGAGGATGGGTCTGTCAGAAGTGAGGATGGGTTCACCACTCTGTGAAAGACTGCGCTGGCAAATGCAACAATTTAAGAATAAAGTTTCTCAACGTAAAATTGCATAGAGTTTGGGGATCTCATCATCGATGGTACACAATATCATTAAAAGATTCAGAGAATCTGGAGAAATCTCTGTATGCAAGGGACAATGCCTATATTGGATGGCCATGTTCTTCCGGCTCTCAGGTAGTACTGCATTAAAGACAGATACGATTCTGTAGCGGAAATCACTGCATGGGCTCAGGAACACTTCCGAAAACCATTGTCTGTGAACAGAGTACAAGTTAAAACTCTACCATGCAAAGAAGAAACCAGATATAAACCATACAGCTGTGGAAAAAATTAAGAGACCACTGCACCTTTTTCTTTCCTTTCCAAAAAAGTCGAAAAGAAGGTTTTCAGTGAGGAACAGAAGGGTTAAGAGACCACTGAAAATTTAACGCTTCTGTTCCTCACTCAAAACTTTCCTTTTCAACTTTTTTGGAAAGGAAAGAAAAAGGTGCAGTGGTCTCTTAATTTTTTCCAGAGCTGTATGCTGCCATCCAGATGAGGTCTTTTTCAGGGAAGGCTTTGCTTAATTCAGCAAGACAATGCCAACCCACATTCTGCACGTATCACAACAGCATGGCTCCATAGTAAAAGAGCTCAGGTGCTAAACTGGCCTGCCTGCAGTCCAGACCTGTCCCCTATTGAAAACATATGGCGCATTATGAAACAAAAAATACAACAAAGGAGACCCCAAACTGTTGAGCAGCTGAAATTCTATACCAGGCAAGAATGAGAATACACTTCACTTTTCGAAACTACAGCAATTGGCCTCCTCAGTTCCCAAACACAGAGTATTGTTAAAAGAAGACTTGATGCAACACAGTGGTAATCATGCCCCGGTCCCAACCTTTTTGAATTGTGTTGCTGGGTATGTATTATTCCCCCAAAAATTTAATTGCTCAATTTCAACATTTGATATGTTGTCTTTGTACTATTTTCAATTATATATCAAGATATATGATTTGCAAATCATTGCATTCTGTTTTTATTTTCATTTTACACAGCATCCCAACTTTTTTGGAAACAGTGTTGTAATATCAATATTAATAGTAAAACAGAAAATATTACAGACACTAAAAACAGTAATATGATTAAAGATCAGCTAGAACAGTTAAGGGGTGATTGAAAAGGCTTACTTTTCTGTTACCTTACAAACAACCATAGAAATAGGAAATGAAGTAAAACAAGATAACAATATAACTATAATAGTACAGTGCCTTGCAAAAGTATTCACCCCCCTTGGCTTTTTACCTATTTTGTTACATTACAGCCTTTAGTTCAATGTTTTTTTTAATCTGAATTTTATGTGATGGATCAGAACACAATAGTCTAAGTTGGTGAAGTGAAATGAGAAAAATATATACATAAAACTATTTTTTAGAAATAAAAAACTGAAAATC